>CAUYON010082843.1:0-23144 GCA_963573935.1 Arctocebus calabarensis
TCGGCTGCCACCAAAAAATGGCTGGGCATTGTGGTGGGCGCCTGTAGTCCCAGCTACTTGGGAGACGGACGCAGGAGACTCGCTTGAGCCCAGGAGTTGGAGGTTGCTGTGAGCTGTTATGGCACAGCACTCTATCCAGGGTGACAGCTTGAGGCTCTGACTCAAAAAAAAAAAAAGTTCTTTACAGATTTTAATTAGAAAATGAATAATTCCTATGCTCCCTTGTGTGCTGGGGGAATCCCCCGGCACACAAGGGAGCATAGGAATGCATTCCCCTAAGACAGAGAGGTTAGCTCAAGGTTATTCATTCACTCATTTATCCAATAAATATTCAATCAACATTGATTAAATGCCCAACATCCTACTCAATGCTAGTGACTAAAAAAGAATGAAAGAAAAATACATGGCCATTCCTTTCAAGTGCTCACAGGCAAATAGTTAAAACTAGCGCCCAGCTCAATGCAGCAGTGCATGCGACCCTCGTTCTCCTCTGTGACCTGACTGTGAAGAGGGAACTGTGTGAGGCAGGCAAGAAGGAGGGACTGGAGAACGGTCCCTGGTGAGATGGAACAATAGGAGGACCACAGCCTCACAACCTGTGCAATCAACAGGCCATAGTCCCTGGAGGGGGAAATGGAACCTTGCACGATAAACTTTATGACACCATAGAAATTGGGGAGAGGTCAACTGAAAACTAGTGGCACCATGGAAATAAGAGAAAGGTCGACTGGAAATGATACATTCCTCTATCATGTGTGTCAGGAGCAAGTATGGTGATTGGCGCAATATAGAATTCTTACTTTACATATAGAAAAAGCCAATCAGGAAAAGGGAGCATCTGAAAAAATATATAAGCCTCTAGACAAAGAGACAAAAGTGGCAGCCTGCTAGGCACTCCTCCGCTATGCCAGAGGCTTCGCTTTCCTCTTTCCTTTCTTCTCAATAAATTCTTTCACTTTCCCTTATTTGTGGTCCATGATTCATTCTTCAATTCCTGAGACCAAGGACCTGGTGGAAAAATTCCAGTATCAACTACATGGCACTATTATTATCTGACTTTTAGCCCTGTGTCTGTCCCCAACTAGACCTGGGAGAGTAGAAATTGTGTTTTATATACCAGCTTTTTCTTTTTCTTCTTTTTTTTTTTTCTGTTTTTGGCCTGGGCTGGGTTTAAACCTGCCCCATCTGGCATATGGGGCTGGCGCTCTACTCCTTTGAGCCACAGACGCCACCCCCATATATACCAGCTTTTTCAAAAATGCTTGATTCCTTCAAAGAAGTCTCTCCATAATGAATGAATGAATAATGGAGTTCATGGCAGGGTCTTCATCCTATCTCAACAAATAATTAGCTGTGTGACCTTGGACATGTTCTGTGACTTGCTCTAGCCTGTTTTCTAACCTGTTAAATCTAAGTTGCCCCATTTTCCTCACAAGGTAGTTGATAGGATTGAAAAGTCAGCTTTGTGACCCTGTCCCACACTGATGCCTAGGAAGTATTCAGGACTACATATCAAAACAGGAGGAAGAAAATCACTAGCTAATGATTTCTGACCAATGTCAGAAATGTCTTCTGACCCATTCCAGATTGGAGGAGGATGAGCATTAAGTTAAAATAAGGCCGTAGTGTGAGTCTAATTCTAATATTACTGGTGTCCTTAACAAGAAGAGGAGATTAGGATACAGACACATAGGAAAAAGACCAAGTGAGGACAGTCACCTGCAGCCAAAGGGAGAGGCCTCAGGAGAAAACAACGCTGCTGACACTGTGAAGTCCCAGGCCCCAAGCCTGCGAGAGAAGGCATCTCTGGGGTGCAGGCCTGCCAGCCTGTGTGCTTGTCTGACAGCCCTGGAGACTAATGCAGAGTGAGGGCTAGAGCTTCAGAGTAAGGGCAATTCCGGGTCTTGGAGACATTTGGGAGTTGTGGGGGGACTTGCCTGGCTATCACTTGCACCCTATTGCAAACTCCTAGAGAAGTCACATCTTTTATTTTCTTTGCCACTTTTATTGAGGTATCATTGACCTATGATGAACTGCATATGCCGTCAGCCCTCCTCATCCATGGGCTCCACATCCCTAGATTCAACTGACAGGTGATCAAAAAATTGGGAGAAAAAATAATAAAGTAATACAAATAAAAAATGATGAGTATAACAAGTATTTACATTGCACACATAAATTGGATTTATGTTGTATTCGGTATTATCAGTAATCTAGACGTGATTTAAGTATTCTAGACAAAATGAGTAGGTTGTATGCAAATACTGTTCCATTTTAAATAAGAAACTTGAACAACTGTAGATTTTGGTACCCACAGAAGGTCGTAGAAACAAGCCCCAAACAAATACCAATGGCTGCCTGCATATGTTTTGATATCTATATACACCCACAGAACCATCACCATGATGAAGATAAAGGAACGGAACGTAACTGCATTCCTTAAAGTTTCCTGTTCCTCTTCCTCATCTCTCACTTAATGCCTTCCTCTTCCTCCCTCCTCAACCCTTGCTGATCCACTTTGTATCACTACAACTTAGGATTTGATATAAATGGCATAATATAATATGTACTCTTTATTTGGTAGGCTTCTTAAGAAATTATATCTTAATTATCTCATGATGGGGCTAAGCCTGGCTACCCAATCAATGAGTAAACAACTATTTTAGAGTGACTACTGTGTGCACCTCTCTTCCAGGTTTTATCATAGTTGATCAATAAGTGCTTGATAAATGATTTGAATCCTTTTAAAGTGTGTAATTCAGTGGCTGTTAGTATATTTACAAAGTTATACAACCATTTAATTTCATTTTCTTTACTCCCTAAAGAAATGCCATACCTAACCTAAGTCACTCCCTATTTGCTCCACTCCCCAGCCCCTCACAGCCATGAATCTACCTTTTCAGCAAATGGAATCATACCATGAAAGTTGTCAGGATCAAAGTTGAGTCCCTTGTTTCAAAACCCTGACAAACAAAGTCAAGGAAAGTCCTGAGGGAAGGTTTTCCCATATATGTGCCTGATTCAAGAACAATCAGAAACGACTACAAGACTGCAAACTTGTACAAATGTTAAAACTTAACACACAATATTAAAACCACAATCTTAAAACTTCTGTTGAAAGTATCTGCCTAGCAACTTTCTTTCCAACCTTGGAGTGGTGCCACCCTTGATCTTTGTGACCCGGACAATTGTATCCCCTCCTTTAGCTCCATCAATATGCCCACCACACTCTCACTGCAATGGTTACCCCAAATAAATATAATTTTAGAGAGCCTTTTCCTGTTTTTTAGGTGTGACATATTTTGGTGTCGTGAGTGAAATTGAAGCTGGCTCACCCTGGACAGATTGGTGAGCCCTGAAATCCAATGAAGCACCCACCCTGAGCCTTTGTGAGCCCTCCACTTCCACAGCTTGCTTTTTCTACACTCACGAAACTCCTCTTGGATTCTTACACTCCCTCTTTTAAGTGAGTTGGGTTTTTTGTTTTGTTTTGTTTTTACTTCATTCAGGATCTCTTTTGGTCGTAAAACTGCCCTAGACAAAAGACCTAACATCCCTCTTGGGACTATAAAAGTCTTTTCTAGCCAGCCTTTTCTGGTATAAAGACAAGTGTCTTTCTAGTTGAGTACTCTGATCTTTATAAAATTTGCATTCTGTCTGTGAGGTATGTCTTTTCTGGTAATTTTACTTTAGGTACTTTCTGCATGCCTGATTTAATATACATATATTATATATAGAATTTATATATAAAAATTATTTATTTATAGATACATATTTTATATTTATATATAATTTTTTTTTGGTCTGCATGTTGGGTTTAAAATCTTTGTGAGCACAAACTATCAAAAGCTGTAGAGTCCTGCAAAGGTAGTCCTTAGAGGGAAATTTATAGCATTAGATGCATGCATCAAAAAAACAGAAAAAGAGCAAGTCAGCAACCTAATGGTCCATCTCAAGCAACTGGAAAAGGAAGAACAATCTAATCCCAAACACAGCAGAAAAAAAGAAATTACCAAAATTAGAGCAGAACTAAATCAAATTATGAACAAAAGGGCAGAAGATCAGCAGAACACAAAGTTGGTTCTTTGAAAAGATTAATAAAATCGATAAACTCTTGACTAGACTAACCAGAAACAGAAAAACAAGATCTCTAATAACTACAATCAGAAATGATAAAGGGGAAATAACAACAGATGCTGCAGAAATGCAAAATATTTTCAACAATTACTACAAAAAACTCTATTCCCAGAAATATGAAAATATAGAGGAGATGGACCAATATCT
Organism: Arctocebus calabarensis; assembly: GCA_963573935.1. Taxonomy (NCBI): domain Eukaryota; kingdom Metazoa; phylum Chordata; class Mammalia; order Primates; family Lorisidae; genus Arctocebus; species Arctocebus calabarensis. The sequence continues at coordinate 4,285 of CAUYON010082843.1, forward strand.
GGAAGCATAGTACCTTTCAAAACTCAGCCAGAAAGATTTAGAAATCTTGGGTAGACCGATGGCAAGTACTGAAATAGCATCAATTATCCAAAATCTCCCAAAAAACAAAAGCCCTAGACCAGATGGTTTCACACCAGAAAACTATCAAACCTTCAAAGAGAAACTAGTTCCTATAATGCATAAACTGTTTCAAAATATAGAGAAAGAAGCAATTCTCCCCAACACATTCTATGAAGCAAACGTCACCCTGAACCCCAAGCCAGGAAAGAACCCAATAAAAAAAGAAAACTGGAGACCAATATCACTAATGAATATTGATGGAAAAATATTCAACAAGATATTATCAAACAGAATACAACAATATATTTAAAAGGTTATACATCATGATCAAATGGGTTTTATCCCAGAGACACAAGGTGGTTCAACATACACAAATCTGTAAATACAATACACCACATAAATAGAATCAAAAATAAAGACCATATGATTCTTTCGACTGATGATAATATCCAGCATCCTTTCATGACAAAAACACTCAAGAAAATAGACTTAGAAGGAATATTCCTTAAGCTGATAGAAGCTATCAACAGCAAACTCATAGCCACTATCATACTGAATAGAGTAAAAGAAAAAGCATTTCCACTCAAATTTGGACAAGGATACCCACTGTCTTCCCTGCTATTTAACATACTGTTGGAAGTCCTAGCCATCACAAACAGGCAAAAAAAGGAGATCACAGGAATCCAAATGGGGACAGAGGAGGTCAAACTCTCCCTCTTCATAGATGACATGATCTTATACCTGGAAAACCCCAGGGACTCAACTACAAAGCTCTTAGAAGTGATCAAGGAATATAGTAGCATCTCAGGTTATAAAATCAATACCCACAAATCCTTTGTATATGCCAACAATTGTCAAGCCAAGAACAACATCAAAGATTCTATTCCTTTTGTAATAGCACCAAAGAAGATGAAGTACCTGGGAACATATCTAACAAAAGATGTGAAAGATCTCTATAAAGAGAATTATGAAACTTTGAGAAAGGAAACAGCAGGAGATGTCAACAAATGGAAGAACATACCATGGTCATGGCTGGGAAGAATCAACATTGTTAAAATATCCATACTACCCAAAGCAATCTATAGATTTCTGGTTCATATGGAACCAGAAAAAAACCAAATAGCAAATACAGTTCTTAGAAATAAAAACAAATCTAGAGGCATCTCATCACCAGATTTCGGTTTATATTATAAGGCTATAGTGATCAAAACAGCATGGTACTGGCACAAAAATAGAGACATAGATCTATGGAATAGGGTAGAGAATCTAGAGATGAACCCATTCACATATCATCATTTAATCTTCGATAAGCCTAACAAAAACATGAAATCCTTATTCATGGATTCCTTATTTAACAAATGTTGCTAGGAGAACTTGTTATCCACATGCAGAAGACTGAGATTGGACCTGCACCTCCCACCATTGACAAAAATTGATTCTTGTTCAATAAAAGATTTAAATTTAAGACACTAAACAATAAAAATTCTAGAAAAGAATGTAGGGGAAAACACTTGAAGATATTGGCCTGGGAAAAAACTTTATGAGGAAGACCCCCTCCAGCAATTGCAGCAACACCAAAAATAAATAACTGGGAATGATCAAGCTAAAAAGCTTTTGTACAGCTAAGAGTACCACAAACAGACCAAACAGACAGCCCTCAGAATGGGAGAAGATTTTTGCACATTATGAATCTGACAAAGGCCTGATAACTAGAATCTACAGAGAACTCAAATTAAACAATCAGAAAACTGCAAACAACCCTCCTTTTAAGTGGGCAAGAGATTTGAACAGGAATTTCTCTGAGGACGACAAAAAAACATGAAAAAAAATGTTTTTTTGACTGGGTGTCATATGTAAATTGTTTATAGATACTACAGACAAAAGCTAAAGTCTGCCTTGGTTGGGCTTACTAGCCTGAAGAGATCTTTAAATTTACAATTCCTAAGTGATCAACTGCTATCTTTGATGCACTTACTTTTTAGCATAACTTCTATAATCCTCCTTATCTTTCCTTTAAAAAACCTTCTTTCGTTACCTCCCTAAATACATCCACTTGTATTTCCATTGCAATACTCTTACTCCTGAATGAAGACCATTTGATTTTAGAGAGTCTCTCTCTGTCTGTCATTTAAAATTTTAAAAATGCTAACATATGGCTCTTTGTGTCTGACTTTCTTTTAGCACAGTGTTTCCCAGGTATGTCTCCTTTGTGGCACATGTTAGCATTTTATGGCTGGACACTATTTCATTGTACGGATGTACCTTTTTCATTTATCCATTCATTGGCTGATGAACATTTGGCTTTTCTTCTACTTTTTAGCAATTATGAATAAATACCACTATGAGCTTTTGAGTACAAGTTTTCGTGTGAATGTATGTTTTTGATTCTTGGGTATATACCTAGGGAAGGAATTGCTGAGTTATTTGGAAATTCTATGTTAACTTTTTTTTGCTTTTAGGAATAGTCAGACTGTTTTCCAAAGTGACCATACTAGTTTACATTCTCACTAGCAACTTATAAGGGTTCTGACTCCACATCCTCACCAATGCAAATTACTGTCCACATGTTTTATTCTAGCCGTCCTACTTGGTGTGAAGTGGCTTCTTGTTATGATTTTTATTTACACCATTACCCTGATAGCTGCTATCCTGAGTATCTTTTCACTTTCTTGTTTGTAGTGTAGACTCTAATTAATCTATTAATTCATTCATGTATTTAAGTCCATGCTCTGTCATTTTTGTGACCTTGAACAAGTCATTTTGCTTCTATGAACTCACTTTTCTCTTCTATAAAGTGGGAACAATAATCTCTGTCTTATGGGATTGTTGATAGGACTGGGATGAATGTACATAAAACTGTTCAGCAGAAAGTAAGAACTCAGTAAAGATAGAAGAGATGAGATGACGAACTCCAATGACACTTGAGTTGGGTTTCAAGAGGAAAGTAGCATTTGAATAGAGAGAGGTGGAAAGAAAAGAGATTCCAACCAGAATGAGTATGAGAAAAGGGAGGGAGCCACAGCATCATGTGATATATGTAAGAAGTATAAGGCATGCACCCTTCTAGCTGGGACAGTAGAGGTCTGCTTCAAGAGGAGGACCAATGGCAGAGGAGGGACTGGAAAGAAAAATGGGCAACAGACAGCAAGGGGGTCAGGATGCAGAGTGTGTGCTGTGTTGGGCTCCCTCACATGCTGGGTTGCTGTTGTCGGGGTGCTGGGAAGAAGTCAATACTGCACCTGCTCAGGCCCACCACAATGTTGCTAGCATTTGTACAGCTTGGGTGTCCCTGATGCTGCTAACACTCTTCGCTCAGGGAAATACATGGGTTTTAGAAGCTCTGTGTCAGAACCAGGACAGAGGCCAAATATATTTTTATGTATGTATATGTATATATATTTCTTACATAACCTCCCATTTGTTTGAGCCAGCCCATCAACTTCTCCACAAGGATCTGAGATCATACATCCATGTGGATTTAGCCAGTGAGCCCCGGTTATTTCTCTGGAGGTCTTTTCATCCTAAGCAATCCTCCTGAAAGGTACTCATCCCTGGTGAAGAAATCACAGACCCACTGGTCAGAATGCACAGCTTTCCCAACCCCTGATGAATACTGGTGCATAAAAGTTATCAACAATAAACAGGAAGATACATTACAACGGGGGAGTCATTAAAATGCAAAGATAATGTATGGTTTTTCTCCTCCCTCATTTGTTTATAAACATCCTGATCACAAGCACTCATTGAGGACTATGTGGACAAAAGAATTAGGGGACAGAAACAGCACACCTACATGTCTATGGTTACTCCCAAGGTCTCATTTTGGAATCTGCACCAAAGATGCACTTCTACCAGACACCAGTAGGGAGCCACTGAAAGCCTATGTTCGTTCTTGTGCCCACTTAGGCTTTTGTGGTTTTAAAACTGGAACGGTCCTTGTGGCTGCTCTGTTGAAGGACAAGAAACAGAGCCTTTTTACAAGAGCTGATGTCTGCATAGAAGCAAATGCCTCTTTTCCCCACAGGTCGTCAAACATCCAGGTTGGGAATTCTGTGAAAACAAGACAAAAATACTAATATGTCCTGGAAAACAGTGCCTGCAACACATCTTCTGCACTTTTCTTACAGGCCTAAGGAATACTTAGGAATACTTACAGGCCTCAGGGTACTTTGTGCCCCACTTCTGCCCATAGAGAAGACTATTCCTAGACTTCTTAAGCTTCAAGGAAATGAAACTATCCTATATTAAATTAATAAAGGACTACAAGGTGGGAACTCTGGTAGGGGAAATACATACAGATATAACCAGCCATTGTTCCCTTGCTTGCTTTCCTCTCTCACAAACCTGATGGTCATAAAGATTGTTAGCTTTATTTACTTCTCCCCTAGATAACCCTTGGGAAACTGAAGGCTAGTCTTGAAGATATCTTCCAGGCCCAGCATTCTAGAGGAATGGATGACCCCCCCAGAACAGTGGCCCATACTGAGGAACTAACTCCACTGGTCTTGTGACCCACATCTAAGAACTGACTCAAAAGAAAAAGATATCTTCATCCCTCCAGTTCTCCACTGAACCCAGCCAATCAGCAGACCCAGTTGCCTAGCCCTATACCCATCGAACTATCTTTGAAAACCCTTTCTCCCAAATTTTCAGTAAGATGGATTTGAGAACTTTCTTCTGTCTCCTCGTGTGGCACCTATGATATTAAGCTCTGTCTCTGCAGTAACTGACGGCCTCCGTGTGTTGGCAGCAGGTAGGGAATCTGGTGGCAGCAGCACATCTGGCACAGAGTGGTGGGATACAACTTTCCTGGTCCTCTGGCACATTGTTCCAGGCACGTCTCCTGAGAAGAGTTGGTCTAAGGTTGGAAGCTAGCTCTCCAAAGCAAGTTTTCCTCAAATCATGTAGGAGACAGAAGTGAGGATTGGCCATTTGATGCCCTAATGGTAATAGGATCTTGAGCTTAAAAACATGGGAGGTATGGAGCTAAACAAGGTCCTTTAGGACTCTGAACTGTTGACTTAATTCTGAGTCAGGGTCCTGTGCTCATTGAGCCTCTGCATAATTCTGTACACGTAGGCTCCTATGTATTTCTTGTATTTGGGGGGGCGGTTTGTTTTTTTCTGAGACAGAGTCTCAAGCTATTGCCCTGGGTAGAGTACTGTGGCATCACAGCTCACAGCAACCACAAACTCTTGGGCTTACACGGTTCTCTTGCCTCAGCCTCCCGAATAGCAGGGACTGTAGGCACCCAGAACAACTCCTGGTTATTCTTTTTGTTGCAGTTGTCCTTGTTTTTTTTAGTTGGCCTGGGCCATGTTCAAACCCAGCAACCTTGGTGAATGTGGCCAGTGCCCTTCCCACTGAGCTACAGGCACCACCCTCTTTGCATTTTGTTTATCTTTGCTAAGAAGAGACTCCTGCACTTTGCCTTAGAATGCCAGAAACATGGTCAATAGGGTGATTTGGATGAGTAGGACCTGGTCCTTACAGAACCAGGACCCCCAGATCAGGCAGCCCTATAGGGAGAGTGCTGAGCCCACGCACCCAATGCTGACAGAGCATCCCAACACATCCCCTGAACACAACCATTCCAGGCACCAGGCTGCATGAGCTCCACCTGAGCCCCCTTCTGAAGTGACAGTATTCACTGGGGTGGAAGCCTGCATGAGCCCCAGAGTCCTCAGCTGCGAAGTTCCTCCAGGAAGCATTGGCATAGCCCTCTCCCCTCTGTGCCTTGTTTTTAAGGGAGCAGAGAGAGCCTTAAAGTACCCCTCCATCCCTACTTTGTGCTCCTGCTGCAGCAGCTGAGCTAGAGCCCCCACAGCTTTCAGCCCAGCCAAGGCAGCTGCACAGTTTTCTCATACACCTGGCCCTCCTCACCCCCATTCTGCAACATTATTTATGCAAACTGGCTGGGACTATTTATATCTCCTCTAAAAGGCAGTAGCCACTCAATTCCCAGGAAAGTGGAACATTGAGGCATTAAAGAGTACTTTCTAAAGAAAAACATCCTCTCACAAATTCATGTGGTTTCTATCCCGGTGTATCTTCCAAAAATAGTCCTCCCAGAGGGCTCCTTGGTGCCACCAGCTCTCTCCTCTACAGATCTGCCACCTGCCAGGCCCAAAACAAGAAAGCAAAATGCTACTTTTGCTGCTGTTCAGAAAGGCCAATTCCAATTCCCCATCCCTCCTCCAAACCCAGAAAATCCTAACATTCTTCCGTGGGTAGACGTCCATCTGAAACAGATTGAGTGAGAGAAACAGATAAATGACAAATAAGGAGTCAGGGGTTCTGGACATGCTGCAGCTCTGTCCTCTGTGAGTCACCAAAACCCATCTAAGTTCTGCCTCTTTAGTGTTTTAAGTCTTTTTGGAAGAAGCCCCAAAACGATGATTTGCCCAAAGTCTCATGCATTTGTCTGCCATGCCACCAGAATTCCATGAGTCCCAACAGGGTCTCAGGCAAGAGCCAGTGAGCACAGGAAAGCTCAAGGCTGGGGCAAGAGCAAGCTGGCTGTGCAGAAACAGTGTAGGACCTAGAGATGGAGGACAGCCCAGTGTGTTCTCCAGAGGCGCTGGGGCCGCAAAGCATGGCATGGGCTGCTGGGCTGATGAGGCGAGCTCTTACCCTAGTTTACTATTTATCAGTGTGTGACCTCACACTAGCCCATGTCCTTATCCGATGCACATCACATTGTTTTTGTTTTCCTTTTAGACAGAGTTTCACTTTGTCACCCTCGGCACAGTGTTATGGTATCATAGCTCACAGCAACCTCACATTCTTAGGGTCAAGTGATCTTCTTTCCTCAGCCTCCCAAGTAGCTAGGACTACAGGTGCCCACCACAATGCCTAGCTATGTTTTAGAGATGGGATCTCACTCTTGCTAAAGCTGGTCTTGAACTCCTGAGGTCAAGCAATCCACCTGCCTCAGCCTCGCAGAGTGGTAGGATTACAGGTGTGGGCCACTGTGCTCAGCCTTGCACAGCACATTGTTGTGTTATGTGAGATAATTTGGGCACGGTGCCAGGCAAATGAGAAGCATGGTCCCTGGGTTGGCAGTTATTAGTAATGTTATAGATGAGGAAATTGGGGTGTAGAATCTTCAAAAAACTTGTCCAAGGCCACACAGTTCTAGGACCAGAGCTGAGTCTCCTGGCTTCCCATCTGGGCTCTTTTTAATCATTATCATTATTATTATTATTTGGCTTGTGTGTGTTTGTGGCATCTTCTGCAGGAGGGCTAAGCAAGGCAGGCGGTCAAGGGTCGAAGGCATCATAAACCATCAGGAACTGAAGCAATAAGAAAATTACATAAAGGAGCAAGAGCCAAGGTAGGTTTTTCCTTTCAGCAATATTTCCCTTCAGCTAGGGAGCCCTCGTGTCTTCCTGCTCTCATGGAAGCCAGTCCCCAGTTTGGCTACTCTGAGGCCTGCAGGGCGGAAGGAGGAGATGTCCCTAACTGAAAGGAAAGGAAGTAGCCACTGCTGCCAGGCAGCCCAAGAGCAGGGCACTGGGAGAGACCCTGCCCTACAGAGCTAACAAGCTAGAGTCAGCACACAGGCCCAACAGGAAACAATAAGCAAAGAAGGCACACAGAGGGACAAGCACGTGTGATTCCACTTACAGGAGGGACCTGAAACAGCCAAACTCATAGAATCAGACAGTGTAATGGTGCTGCTAGGGGCTGGGAAAAGGTAGAGGGGGAGTTAGTGATTAGTGGGGACAGAGCTTCAGTGTGGGAAGATGAAGGGTTTCTGGCGACCGATGGCAGAGATGGCTGTGCAACACTGAATGTCCTTAATGCCACCAAAAGGTTAAGATGTCAAATTCTATGTTACATATATTTTGCCACAATGAAAGACAGATGAGCGAGAGAGAAAGAAGAGAGGTAGATAGATCATTGATAGATAGAAGGTATAGATAGATAGATAGAATCATAAATGGTAGATAGACCATAGATAGATTGGTAGATAGATCATAGAAGATAGATTAATAGACAGATAGTAGATAGAATGACTCATAGATGGTAGATAGATCATAGAAGATAGATTAATAGATCATAGATAGATGATAGAAGATAGATAGATAAAATATAGATGATAGCTAGAAAGATAGATAGATAGAAAGATAGATAGATAGATAGATAGATAGATAGATAGATAGATAGATAGATAGATAGATAGATAGATAGATAGAATTATGCAGATAAAATTCAGACAAAATTGTGGACTAACGATATAGAACAGACTTCAGGGGCCTACGCAACCAGAGAGGGGATAAATCATTGTACACTGGAGAAGCCAGTGACAGCTTCATAATCACAACAGGACTTAACACCAGAATTTTGTATTAGACAGGATCTCTTGATTGCAGCCGCCAGAGATTCCACTCAAACTAACATAGGCATCAACGGGATGTTTTTTTGTAAGCATAAAGTAGTAGCTCACAAGACTGAAAATGAACAACTTGGTCAAAGGAAGGAGGAGTTAGGCAAGGTAGTGACTGAAATACAGCCTTGTTCTCTGATAGATCCTTCTCCCCTTCTCCTGCCCTAACCGTGCGTGGCCTCTATTCTCATTTTGTGTACACTGGCTCTCCCCACAAGTGGGAGACATCACAACTTAACCCTGGGCTGTGGTGGCCAGAGAGGAGAGACAGCTGTGACTGTTTGCTCTTGTGAGACCACGTGACTGGGATCGGGAGACGCTCCTTCACAGAAGGCGTGGTTGGGAGATGGGAGCTGGGATTCTCTGAGACACCCCTGCAGGGAAGAGAGGCAGGCAGTTGGGGACACTGACCTGAAGTGTGGTCACAGTGGGGGCCTCAGCCACAGGGAGCACTGGCGCCGAGGGCGGTCCCCTGCTGTGTTCCCAGCACCAGTCATTGTTGCATGTCACTTTGGTGTGAGAAGCTTGACCTTGGGTGAGGATAAGGGTAATGCGCGGGAAAGGCCACAGCCTAGACCACGGGGATGTGTTCACCACGGGGATGTGCCAAAGAAGGCTTGGGGCCACAGTACACAGGACTCCACTCTTCACGCTGTTCAGTCCTTCTTAGTTCTTTCTTTTTTTTTTTTTTTTGCAGTTTTTGGCCAGGGCTGGGTTTGAACCCACCACCTCCAGCATATGGGGCTGGCACCCTATTCCTTTGAGCCACAGGTACCACCTGACCTTCTTAGTTCTTGTGATAGGTTTGTCCCTATGGAAACAGCTGCTCCAGGACTTTGATTGATCTTATTTCAAGTTTGTAAATTGCTTTTGAGATTATAACCGAAAAACATCAACCCGCCCCCAACCCATTCTAGATTCCATTCCTGGACTGGGACCCATTAGGGTGCTGGATGGTCAGGATCAGGAATCTCCATCATGCTCATGACTCTTCTCCTTGCCCACAGAACTGACATGATGGGAATCAGAAGCCCAACTTCCAAAATGGGTTAATGAAGGGGACATATGACCAGGTAATAGTTACTGATTCAGCCTGAAGGATGACAACTCTCCCCACAGGGCAGTGTCTGTAAGGGGCAGTTACTGCTCTATCAGCCAACAGCTTCTGGGTGGCACAGTGCATGACAGGTCCAGTAGATTCTCTGTGCACACAGCCACACTTCCTTTTCTATAAAGTAGGTCCCTGAGTCTGCAATAATGTTTACAGGATCCTTTGTAGATGGATGAAATATATACTTTGCAAGTGCTCATATAATGACCAAGACCCTGTAAGGAAAGGCAGACTCATGCTGAGAACGAGTGTCATCCCAGTTAAATCAAGGGACAGTCCTACATCAGAGGCTCAATGGCTGTCTCCATTGCTGGCAGGCTGGTCAGCTGGCAGCAGAAATGGCAAGTTGACACTTGGGAAACGTAAGCTCTTGCTATTACACCCCTGTGTAGCCTCCATCTCTGCCATGGTGGCCACTCTGCGCATCCTTCCCTTGTATTGTACCAGCACTGGAGTGGCTGATATGAATTGTTTAGCACACCTTCCATAGCAGATGCTCTTTGGTGGCCACATGGAATACATGCCCAGAGTTGCAGGCACAAGTCTTGTCCCTGACTTTCTAATCCTTCTCCTTCCAGGCCCTGAACAACCCAGCTGCCCTCTGTCTTTAGCATGTGCTGATGCAAGCTGGCCTGTCCATGAACCAAGCCCAGACCTCCCCATCCCACTGGTCCTAATGAACATCCCCTATAGACATCACTGTGAGTGCAGAGGCCAGCACAAAAGTGATGGATGACATGAGGCTCAGGCTACCTATTCTCACAACCTGCTTATACCTTCTGGCCCTACTTTTGCTTCACCCCAGAGGTACTATTTCTATCTTATGATGGATTTCTGCTGGGCACTTGACCTTACAATTTGATGGTTCCAACAGAACCCAGTTCAGGATGGGCAGTTCCGGCCACGTGGTCACTCAGCGTTTGTGTTCAGATGTTCTGTTTGCCAGACCCAAGAGCTTGTCTTGTCTGAAGTTGTTCTGTCGAAGTGGTGTGGTGTTCTCTGCTATAGGACTCCTGGAGGCCTACTTTGTGATTCCCCTTGGTGAAACTGGCCAGAGCTCCACAGAGCACCTTTCCCTGCCACAGGGAACTGTAGCAGCTGGGTCACATGCCCAGTAACATCGCTGCCTGGACCTGCCACAGAGCCCTTCTCTGCTCTGGGTCCCACTCAGATCTTGTAGTCCTCCATACCATCTACTTAATGGGTCATAACATCTTCCCAGGAGTGGAATGTGCTGCTTCTGGAACTCAGAGAAGCCTAACAGACTTACTGTCTGAATAGTCACAGACATGAGATGTGATGATCTGTCCATCTGGTCTCATTATGCTGTTGATACAGCAGACTAATGTGATATTCTGATATTCTATGAACTGTCCAGACAGCCTAGGTGTCTTGGGAGTATATTATGACGGAGAAAAGGAAATTTACCATAACCCTGGGCAATACCACAAATGTGTCCTGGTGCCTATCCCATGTGACTATGAACTGTTTCTATCCTTGACTTGGAAGAGCTCACTTAGCAGAGCAGCAGCCACATCCTGCTCTAGTGAAGGCAGCACACACACCAGGGCAGCAGCATTGGGAACTACCAGTTAGCTTTTAGCTACCCAGTGTCTCCAGCCATGATTCGCTAGTGGTTGCAGAGTCCAGACTGCTGGGTGATGCAGGGTTAGCACAGAACCTTAAACTCTTGCATTCCTTATGGTTCTGAAGTTAGCCCAAGTCCTTGGCATTCTCCGTAGAATGTGGCATTCTTTTTTACTTACTATCTTGGCATGGGGAGGGAATGGTTTAGAAGTTTCTACTCAGCCTTTCCTACTGTAAAGCCTTTTACCCTGCAGATCAACAACCAATGTGAAGGTTCTTCCCACTTCAAGTATTCATTTATAGACCAGGAAAATGCCTTCCCAGTGAAGTTGGTATCTGACCTTCCTGAGGCAGGGCCCCACATATCAATGAGTCCAGACCTTGTATCCAACATCCTGTGTTCCCTTTTCCCCAGGTGCACAGTAATCTGAGTAAACAGCAGTAGGTCTCATTGAAGGAAGGTCTAGTGTGACAGCAACTTTATACGTCAGCATGGCTGGGTAGAAAATGGGGCCCAGGTGTTTGGCCAAACACCAGTCTGGCTGGCTCTGTGAGGGTGTTCCCTAGATGTGATTAGCACTTAACTGAGTTGGTGTGGAGTGAAACAGATTGGCCCCTGTTTATGAGTGTGCCTCATCCAGCCAGGTGAAGGCCTTGAGAGCAAATACGTCAATACACTTGAAGTGGGAAGAACTTTCACACAATGCAGTCTCCTCATGGCTGTAAACCCAGTCTCAGGCCGGCCTGAGAGTGTGGCCTTCTGCCCCCACGGAATTCTACAGCGTTAGATCCATTTCAGGCTGCCAGCCTGCTTTATGAATTTCAGGCCTGAGAACCACCAAAATTGCAGGAGCCAGTTCCCTTAAAATCGCTCTCTAAATGCATATGTTTAAATATATATAAATATATACTAAAATACCTATGAATATATTAAGATGCATTAATATGTTAAAATATATTTTACATATTGTAATTTCCCAGATGTATTAGTTAGGATTCTTCACAGAAACAGAATTTATATGTAAATATCTGTACTTGTGCACCACATAATGTTTTGGTCAATGCCAGTTCCTATAATTATGTCATGTTGATCCCATAAGATTATAGTGACACTGAAATTCCTATCATCTAGTGCTATGACAGCCATCATAAAGTTGTAGCACAATTACTTTGTTTAAAAATTAACCTAATGACTTGGCGCCTGTTGCTCTAGTGGCTAAGGCACCAGCCACATACGCCTGAGCTGGCAGGTTCAAATCCAGCCCGGGCCTATCACACAACAATGACGGCTGCAACCAAAAAATAGCCAGGTGTTATGGCAGGTGCTTGTTGTCCCAGCTACTTGGGAGGCGGAGGCAGGAGAATCGCTTGAGCCTAAGAGTTGGAGGTTGCTGTGAGATGTGATGCCACAGCACTCTACCCAGGGTGACAGCTTGAGGCTCTGTCTCAAAGGAAAAAAAAAAATTAACTTAATATAGCCTAAGTGCACAGTGTTCATAATGTCTACAGCCGCACGCAGTAACATCCGAGGCCTTCACATTTGCTCACCACCCACTCACTCACTCCCACAGAGCAACTTCTAATCCTGCAAGCTCCCTTCATAGTAAATGCCCTAAGTGGGTGTGCCACTTTCTAACTTTTATGTCCTATTTTATTGGACCTTCTTTACGTATAGATACACAAACACTCACCATTGTGTTCCAGTGGCCTGCAGCATTCAGTGCAGTGACATGCTGAGCAGGTATGTAGCCCTGGAGCACCAGGCTGTGCTGTGCAGTCAACACGTGCTGTGAGCCGTGCCACCAGGTCTGTGTGAGCACAGCCTGACGTTTGCTTGGCTATATACCTCAACCAACGCATTCCTCAGAATGTGTCTCCATTGTTACGCAGTGCACAACTGTACAATGTTGCTGGTTCTGAGTAACATGTACTACTGATTCTGTTTCCCTTAGAAACTCTAACATACCTGGGAAATTACTCTTCAATATACTGCACTGTTGCAGGGTCCGTCCTCATGAGATTTGGTCGGGTTCTAGGTCTGAGAATTGGCTCGGGTTCAAAACCTAGGCAAGGAACTTTGACTTTATATTGGGACAACTGCTCTCAGTTTTCTATCACCCTTACTTTCTTCGGTCTTTATAAATTAATAAATTTGAAAGGACTACATTGGTGCCTGTTTGTCTAGCAACAAGCTTTCCACTGACCAGCTTTTGAGCCGTTACTCAGCCTTGTTCCTCATGTGATCATGGTACCCAGATGGCTTCTGATATTTAATAATCACCCGCCAGCCTCTGTTATGTCAGGATGCTGTCATTTCTATTGCTGTCGTCTTCCCTGGCCAGCAGAGAGCAGCCTTCATGGAGCATCTTAGCCATCCCAGTCTCCACCAGCACCCTCCTTGTGGCTCAGGTCAACAGGTGTCCTCGGGGCCATCTCTCGGAGTCAGTCGGTGGGCTTCTCAGCCTTACATTCTTGGCCTTGGTCCATTCCAGGATGCCCACTTCTCAGAACTCTCTGATGCCTTCCTCTACCATCTTCCACAGAAGTTATGGTATTGCTATTTTACTTAAGGAGAGTTATCAGTTTTTCCAAGATTTCAAAGCCTATAAGCAGCGTACTTTTCCTGCAGGGTCACGTGAGCCAAATTGTGCAGCCCCTTGGTCCCTGCCTTCCCTTAGGCAGGCAATGTCTCATCAGGAGAGCTGCACTGCAATTTGACTTTTACAGTTTGCCAGGATGGGAGGTAGGACAGACCATGAAGGAGTCGAGATGTGTCTTATAAAATTCATCTTCACTCAAACCCCTGCACCATCTTTGGACAAGGGGAGATGAGCCAATTCTATAGGGCCAGCTATTTCAGGAGAACTTGGTGATTCAAGGTTCTCAAGTGCACATGCCTAGGCACGGCCGTCAGGATACGCAGTTCTTTTTCTTCCCCAGTAAGGCCTTGACTTTCACATAGAAGATCTGCTGGGGCTGGGAATCCAAATATCTGAGAAGCTCCCCTGCTCTTAGCATTAAGTCCTGAGACTGGCCTTCTCTTTGCCTTCCAGCTATAAGAGATTACAGTTTCCTTAGATGCTGCAAATAAATTTTGACTTTTACTATTCCTTGGATTGATGACATCACTATCTCTTATCAGTGAACAAAGGGCACTCAACACAACCACCTCATTCCCTGGTCCTTGCTGCTGCAATCCCCTCATCCTCCCCAGCTCCAGAGCTTTGCCGCAGTCCATGTGGTCCCTTCCGCTGGGAGCCCAGCCTGATCTGCCACTGAGAAAGTGACAGCAGCTGTGTCCCTGCTGTTGTCCACATGTCTCCAACTGGCCTACAAGTGCTCCAGTTCCAACATTCCACTCAGTGACTCCTTAGAATCCACTTCCTAGGACCACCTCCTAAACAGCCCTACCCTTCCTAGGACCACCTCCCATGTCAGTAAACAGCTCTAGATTAGGTTCCGTAGGGAAAGGCACAGAGGGAGGCTCCAGGCTGAAGACTCCTGCCAGTGCTCTCGGCAAATGTCCCGGGGCTGGACAGTGGGGAAGCCATTCTGCCCAACAGTTGCAACTGAGGTCTCAGGGTCCCCTGTAGGAGTTCTGTCTGCATCAGCCAGTCATTAATCACGAGGTACCCCAGAGGGTATGAAGACCTGGGTGCGGTGGTTCTCTGTGGTAGGAGGGATGTGCCTGGGGGCTGTCAGCAGCTGATACTTCTGGCCTCTGGGGATAGATTCCTGTGCCTAAAGTGTGGATCGAAGGCAGCAACCCCATCCTGCTGCTCCGTGAAAGGGCATGTGGCAGATAAAAAGAGTAGATGTCCCCTGCAACCTCGAGGAACTCATAGGACCTGGGCAAGTACAGTCAGTGGAGAAGTCATTTCAGATGAAAGAAACTGGCGAACGCTTCAACCTGGGAAAGGACAGGGACTGGTGCAATGTGTAGGTTACTCACAGGGTAAAAGGGAGGCAGGGAAATCCAAAGTCATTTAGAGAGCATTTGAAATAAGAGAAAAAGCAGCAACGTGTCAATGCCTAGTTAGGAAAATGTTCTTAAAATCTGGGTGTTCTAGAAACCCAGGGAAAGTGTAGCTTATGAAAAAGTGTTACAGACAAAATGTTTATGTCCCAGCTCAGTGTCCATAGCACAGTGGTTATGCGCCGGCCCTATACACGGAGGCTGGAGGGTTTGAACCCAGCCGGGCCAGCTAAACAACAACGACAGCTGCAACAAAAAATAGCCACACTTTGGCTCGGCACCTGTGGCTCAGTGGGCTAAGGCACCAGCCATGTACACCTGAACTGGCGGGTTCGATTCCGAAGCCCGGGCCCACCAAACAACAATGACGGCTGCAACCAAAAAATGGCCGGGCATTGTGGCGGGCACCTGTAGTCCCAGCTACTTGGGAAGCAGAGGCAGGAGACTCGCTTGAGCCCAGGAATTGGAGGTTGCTGTGAGCTGTGATGCCACCGCACTCTATCCAGGGTGACAGCTTGAGGCTCTGTCTCCAAAAAAAAAAAAAAAAATAGCCACATGTTGTTGTGGCCGCCTATAGTCCCAGCTACTTGGGAGGCTGAGGCAAGAGAAGCATTTAAGCCCAAGAGTTTGAGTTTGCTGTGAGTTGTGACACCACTGCACTCTACCGAGGGCAACATAGTAAGACTCTGTTTCAAAGAAAAAAAAAAATGTATGTCCCTGCCCCCAAATTCCTATGTTGAAATCTTCACCCTCAAGGTTATAGTATTAGGAGTTGGGGCCTTTGGGAGGTGATTAGGTCCTGAGGATGGAGCCCTCGTGAATGGAGTAAGTGCCCTTAGTAAAGAGTCCACTATCCCTTCCACCATGAGGACACAGTGAGAAAGCACCATCTGTCAACCAAGCAATGGACCCTCACCAGACACCAAATCTACTCATCTTGGACTTCCAGCCTCCAGAGCTGCAAGAAATAAATTTTATTGTTTATAAGCCTCCCAATCTATGATTTTTTATTATAGCAGCTCAGTCATACTTTTTCCTAATTTGGTCTTAGGGTCTCTCCCCTGAGAGGTTATAACCTCTAGACTTCCCCTAGCACGCCATAGGGGTTTGCTCATGGGTGTTTACACTGCACCTTTCATACTTCTTTATCTTGATGGAGCCTAATGTCTAAGTGTCTGAGCTGTGACCAGGGGTCCTTCTCACAGGAAGTTTGCTCATACTGGCAGATGCCCCTATGGCTCTTGTCTGACTTCAGTCCAGTTTATTCCTACATGCCAGCCACTCTCTAGGAAAACACTGACCTGGAGAGAAGCTAGTTTCAGGTGCGTTGGTAAAGTAAGACACAGAGGAGGCAAAACACAGGGAATGACGCCAGCCACATATATGTTATTTACAGGTTTCCGAGAGAAGAGGGAACCCAATGAGGGTGACAGGAAGGTCACAGGGGCAATGTGGTCAACAAGCAGATGGGGAACCACAAAGAGCTGAAGCTGTGGGCAAGGGCTCCTTCATGATGTCACTCCAGTAAGCTTCCCTTGGGGACTTCTAAGTGGTGGGTACATGGGTCCCCTAAAGGGATGTTGTGACTGAGAGGTGGTTGTTGTGGCACGTCTGTACAGCCCAGGTGGGGCTTGGGGGAGTGGGATACACCAAGTAGATAGTAAGTAGCTGTCCCATGGGGAGGTGGTCCCCAGGAGACACTTGCAGGCAGGTATTTGGGTCAAATATCTGGAAGAACTGGGAGCGGGGAGAGACCCAGAAACTGGGTTGAGGGTAACTAACTGTTACTTCTGGTAGGAGAGTGTCCAGCTTGTGTTCAGAGTAGATGGTGAGGCAACATAAAATTATAGGAATTCACCACAGCGTGAATATATTAAGACGAGTAGGAATAAACCAAAGATTAAAAAATTCAAATGTCTGCAAAAGCTTGACACCAGAATTTCTTCCTCAGTAGGTCCTTGGTCTCAGGGATTCGAAGAATAAACCCACAGACCATGAATCAGTGTTAAGAAAGGATTTTATTAGACATAAAGGAATACAGAAGCAGTAAAATGCACCAGAGCCTCTGGCAAAGGGGAAGACCCAAGTTGGAAATCTCCCACATGTCCTTTGTCTAGGGGTATATATTGTCCGGAGAATTACATTTGGGCTAGACTTTGGTAGGTGATAGGTGGAAAAATATCCTTTCAAAGTTGAATGCAGTCCCTGCCCTAGGGCAAGGTTATAAAGTCTTTGCAATTTTTATCTCAGGGAAGGGATTACTTCCACTCTACTCAAGGTGGAACCACCCAAAAAACTATCTCAGGCTGTTTTGTTCCTGATCTTTTTAGAGCCCAGAGGGTATGTCCTGGAAAAGGTAGCCTGTTTATGCCTGGAAATGGGGGTCTGATTTCTGAGCTCACCTGGACCTAGATAATTGGGGAATTCCTGTCCAGCTCTGAGTGGTGGAATCCTGTATCGAGCTGACCAGGCAACATAAATAAGCAAAGCAGGCTGAATTTTACTCTTTCCACCCAAACACACATTACATATAGAATATGTGCAACCCCTGCTAGCCTGTATGAAGGCTACAGACAGGCTGCAGTCTGTATGAAGGCTTTGAGCAAATTAGAAAATGACGTCCCCTCTGGGCTGATGCAGTTGAGTCAAGGTTGTGGCTTGGTGAGCCAAGGAGGCACTGGGTGTCAGCCCTGATCTGTGCCCTTCACACAGGATCCCATGGTGGTGTGCAGATGCAACCATTTCTTCAACAAATGGCCCTTTTTACCTATCATCCATAGACGACAGCAGAAGTAGCAGGAAAATGGCAGCTGACATTCAGCCAGCTCAAGGCCAGAATGTAACAGGGATCCTTGGTCCTTCAATAGGGCCTTGGTCTCGGGAATTCAAAGAATGAACCCACAGACCACAGATCAGTAGTAAGATAGGACTTTCATTAGAAGTTAGAAAGGAATACAGAAGAAGTAAAAAGCCCCAGAGCTTCCGGAAGGGGGAAAGAACTGAAGAACTTTCTCAGAAGTCTCCATGTGGGCTCTTTTATCTGGGGTCTTAAGTCTGGAGGATTCCACACAGCTGGCAGTTGGACCTTCACAGTCTTTGTCCTGAGAGGGGTTAGGGTGTGTGCTCCTACCCAAGGTGGAACCACCCAAAAAACCATCACAGGCTGCTTTGTTCATGATCTTGTCAGAGTCTAGAGGCTGTGTCCCGAAAAAGGCAGTCTGCTTGTGCCTGGAAATGGTGGTCTGACCTCTGAGCTCACCTGGGCTTAGAGAATGGGGGGCTCCCTGTCTATCCCTGAGTGGTGGAATCCTGTATCACTGGGGCCTGAGGAAAAATGGCAATGACATGCCCTGCTGCTGCTACATCCTGTGATTTTCACGACATCAAAAATCCGAATTTTTAATGTGAAATGTCCTGCTTTTTGTTGACTCAGTGAAAAAAACCAAACATGGTTCAGTCTAAAGAAAACATATCAGCTTATCAACTAGTTCTTATTTTCTACCTGCAGCCTGTCTGTAGCCTGTTAAATAGTAAGATCCCTGGGCTCTGCATTCAGGGACCAAGACTCTGCATTTAGGGGCCACGCTCACAGGAGTATCAGCATTTGTCTGCAGCTCTGCAGTAAAGTCTTTTTTTTTTTTTTTTTTTTTTTTTAGACAGAGCCTTAAGCTGTCACCCTGGATAGAGTGCTTTGGCATCACAGCAAACAGCAACCACCAATTCCTGGGCTCGAC
>CAUYON010082845.1:0-20160 GCA_963573935.1 Arctocebus calabarensis
TAAAAACTGGCTTTCCGCCGCCAATAAACGAGACCTTGACAAGAAACCTGCTTGGTCTCGTTCTCTCTTTCTCGCCCATTCCTTTTCAGGCTCGGTCCCCCTCGTCCCCACGAATAACCGCGTCCCGCGGGCCGGGACAAAATATCTCCTAAATGTTACTGATACTAGAATTCGTTCTTCAGTGGTTCTTGATCTCAAGGATTCAAAGAATGAATCAGAAACCACAGATCAGTGGAAAAACGGAGTTTATTTTACGGAAAAAGCAACGGAACTCCTGGCAAGTGTAAAGACTTAAGTCAGAAAATCTCTCCACCTGAGTTCTTTGTGGGTATAAAGTCGCATGAGTCCTTTGTAGTTATATTTGGTCAAGATATGGTAACAAATGAATGGACACAGTCCCTTCCCCTGGGGCAAGGTGAAGGAGTAATCAGTGAATGGACGCAGTCCCATTCCCAAGGGGAGATGTGAATGAATTCGTTAATGAATGGATGCAGTCCATTTCGCCAATTGGCGAAACTGTCCAGCCCTAGGAAAGGAGAGCTCCCTGTTCCTCGCTGAATGGGGGAACCCAGTATCACCCGCAGGCTTGTGAAATGCTCACAGTGGAGGAGGGCTGTCTAGGCCCAAGGATGGTTCTCGGGCTGGCACCAGCAGCAGCGTGGGCTGTGCGGTGGTCTCCCTGAACTAACTAGGGACCGGTGGGTTTTTTTCTGAGCTCACCAGCTCTCCCGCCCTTGGGTTCTGCGTCCGCTCCTCCCCTGCACCCCCACCGTCCGGGTGTAGATGCTGAAGGCGCTGCGCGTCCTCCAGGTGGCTGGCTCTGACCAAGCCGGGGGGCTCCCGCCCTGTATCATTATCACCGGTGGACTTGGTCTAAATTTGAGACATTTCTAGGCAAGTACTAAGGTACTTGGAGCATAAGAAACAAATAATTGATGATAGCAAATATTGATAGAAAAATAATTTCTAAAATGTACTTTATGGAACACTAAGAAATCTCTGATAACACAACTCAATGGAATTCTCTACGAGAGACTTAAAACGCGATTTAAAAAATACCATGAGTTGTACACTAAAGAAAATATTAAGTCAGTGTTTACAAATGGTCAACTTTTAACTATTTCTTACATAAAACCTATTAAAAATAAACGGTAAAGAAGAAAATTCAGATCTTTTTTTGAAAATAGGATTGTGTGAATTAGTTGTTTGAACTATAGCCAGCAAGGGCTAAGCGGCAGAGGAAGGAAGGATGTATATACTCCAATACTCCAAGATTCATTCTTGTTTATAAATAAGACAAGGGTCAACATTTTCTTCCAATTTGTAGCAACTGCACAGCAAACAGATCTTACTGATGACCATGTAGCAAAGGAGAAGAAAGCCTGGGTGGCTCCCATCTGTTTTTATACCATTCTTGGAAATGATACACAGCATTTCAGTCAACACCTAGATTGTTTTGACACAAACATTATGTCTCACCTGCAAAGGAGAACAGGAAATTAAATTTTTGCATCCTCTAGGAGAAAGACAATTAAAGTTTTTCGTCAGAATCATTTTTCTCTTTACCAGTTGTAATATTATGATGCTGTATTTGGCAACTGAAAGGATAACACTCTCTAGCTATTAAGGGAGACCAGACATATAAAATGATTAAGCCTAAATTATGAAAAAACTCAAAGGTTAAATAGTTTACATTCCCAATATTTCAGTCCAAGAAAGAAACTTAAACCTTATCACCAGTAGTAAGAAATCAAGTCATGTTAGAGGTATAGTATTGATTACAATAAACTAATATGAAGATAATTATGGAATATAACAAAAATAAATGTCACCCTCTGGGAGTAATTAAAAAATTATTTGGATATAATGATGTTTCAAAGGAAGAAAACATGTTTCATAGGGGGAAAAAGTGCTTGCAGGGAAAGCCTGGAATCACTGGGACCATTTAGAACTTACTAGAAGGATTGGGTAAAAGGCAATGAATAAATGAGAGTGGAATTGACCTGAAGGATTAGTCATAACATCTCAGAATTAGAAAAGAAGCAGTTCTATTAAGTAACTTTTGTATGTTCTATCTGATAACATGAAATGCTAGTGATTTTTTAAACTAGAGAATCAAAAAATATATGTAAGAAAATCCAGTTAAGTTCTCTTTAGAGTCTGAAAATATTTGCTGGATAGAAAGGAAGATACGTAGTTGAAGCAATTCAGATGTTCTGGCCTAGAACCACTGAGGGATTAAAACTAGGAACAAACATTAAGAATATGAGGTATGACAATTAAGTTAGTGAACTTATCACCATGTACTTACTTTGACAGCCCTGTAAAAATGGCTCAATAAGGTTCCATAACCTTGGTGCATCTGCGTCTAACAGTTGCGTTCATGTCCATGTGAGTCAGTGTCATGCTGAGTGGCATTCATTATTGTCGCGTGTTTTCATGTGCCCTCATGAGAATCTTGGAGCTTGAATTAGAGCAATGAAGAGATATTAAATTTCTTTCTGGCAAGAGTGGAAGTGAAATCAGGGATATGTTAGTCCAAGTTTATGAGAATAATTCTGTGAAGAAAACAGCAGTGTACAAATGGATTAAACTTTTTTCTGGGGGGAGAGAAAGCATCACTGATGAAGAGAGGTCAAGCCAATAATGAGCAGAACTAATGAAAACACTGCAAATATTTGTTGAACTGTGTGTCAAAATTGTCAACTGACTGTGAGAAGCATATCAGACCAAATAAACAGGGATAGAGATACAGGAAAATCTTTAGTGAAAATCTCAGCATGAGGAAACTGTGTGCAAAAATGGTTCCAAAGGAATGCACCAATGAACAAAAGCAAAGGAGAGTCAAACTTTGCCAAGACCTGTCAGAGAGGCAAGAAAATGTGGGGCCATGTTATCACTGGTGATGAAACACCCACGTACCAATATGACTCTGAAACAAAGTGTCAAAGCACACAATGGAAGTCAGCCAATTCTCTACCAACAAAAATGTTCCATGGGTCTAAATCTAGAGTCCAACTGATGTTGCTAATTTTTTTTTTGTAACAGAGAGATTATTCATTACAAACTTGGACTAAGTACACAATTAACCAAGTTTACTATTTGGAAGTGCTGAAAAGGCTGTGTGAAAAAGTTAGATGAAAAGGACCTGGAGTTTCCTCAAACAACTCATGACTCTTGCATCACAACAATGCACCACCTCACACAGCACTGCCCGTGAGAGAGTTTTTCCCAGTACACAAGTGCATTGGAACACTCTCCCTACTCATCTGATCTGGCACCCAGTGACTTTTTTCTTTACCTGAAGATAAGCTAAACAATGAAGGGAGACATTTTGATGACATTAATGACATCAAGATTAATATGATGACAGCTTTGATGGCCATTCCAAGAAAAGGGTTCCAAAATTGTGTGAAGGGCAGAATAGGCACTGGTGTTAGTATATAGGGGAGAACTTTAAAGGTCACCATGTGAGATGCAGCAAGGAGTTTTGGGAAGACTTTTTCTAGGACGAGTTCACAAACTTAATTTTCAGTCCTTGTATATTTTAAATACATACATTAACTACGCAGTTTTGGACTAGATGTTCAGAGAAGATAAAATTTTAAGATAAAGAAGAAATGAGTATAAAGGGATGCTTACTTTAAATATTGGGCAGGAAGGAAAGTTAAAAAAGATGTGTTCAGAATAAATAGTGTAATTCAATGTAATTAAATCAGAGATTTGTATACTTTACACCTATACTTTTGATTATGGTGCAGGTCACTGAATAATATTACATGCAAAATAGAAATAAGAGATGCTTTTGACTTATCCATCCATTGAAAGCACAGTGAGTTACATTATCCATATTGATCCAATAATTGATTCCAGTCTTTTTCCACAATACACAGGACTGTACGCTTTGGATGACAATTTCTCCAATACATGCGTGAGTCCTTGAAGTTGTTTGTTCAGATTAAAATTTTCACTGTCATTAATGTCACTGTTTTCTTCCTGAACTTTTTAGTTTTTGTGGTCTCCATTCATTTTGCATAGAGTTTTAAAAATCAGAGTATGTCGCGAACGAAACTTAAAGATCTAAGTAAATCAGAAACAATATGTTCCTGAAAAGTAAACACATTTCAATGATTAAAATACTTCCACCCAATTATTTTATAAGTTAAACACAATTTCAATTGACATAGTGTTTTATAATTAGTAAAAATTTCTTAAATAGTTTTGAAAAATAAATAAGTACAGTCAAAAGAAAAACATTAAAGCAAATTTTTCATGACAGATGAAAAAGGCTATTAAGTAAGCATGGCAAACTGATAGATAAATAGAATATTGTATGTGAAAATGTCATAAAATAGATTCATTATGAAATCAAATTTGTTTTGTGTAAAGGTGATGTTTCAAAACAGGGAATGTATGAATCACTCAACTAATTGTAATGTGACAAGTGGCTAATTGCTTGGAAAACTGATAACCTCGTTATCAAGTGGATGAATGAATCATTCAACAAATGATATTGAAATAAGTGATAAGTTGTTTCAAAAAGTGTAATAAATATATTTTAATTAATCTCATTATTGGCTATGCTAATAGTAAACATACTATAAAAGTATAATGATCTATGTAATAGCCCATAAATTTTTTCCTCATCAGAGAGCAGCTTTCTTTCAGGCTCTAGTTATTCTAACCTCTTCCATATAAAAGGACTTGGAAGAGTTCCATGCTAGCAAACAGAGAAAGGAGATCTAAAGCAAACCCGACACTGTGGGCTAAAAGTAACACATGGTATTTTCACTCATATTCCATTGATGACATATACTCACATAATCCAAGCTAGAAGCAAATCAGGCCTATAATATGTGATCCCTGGTGGGAAAATAGAGAATGAATGCTGTGGATTGTTCATGGATAGCTGTCTGTCTGTTCTATACATTCTGCAGCAAAATAAAATGCAGGTAAATCATATAGTAAATGTGAACTTAATTCATTAACATAAAATTTTAATTACATTTTTACACTTTAAATTTAAAGTGGCCTTTTAAATATAATTCAATAGGTAAGCCACAAGATAAAAACTTATGAATTTGAGTAAATACCCATTTGTGAAGATTTCCATATAAAACAACTAAAAACTACTTGAGCAAAATTGAAAGCAAAATATAAGTGAAAAAAGTGTTCCATATGTGGCAGAAACTTGGAACACGTTTATAAAACTTTATAAAAATCAGTAAGAAAATTCAATGGTAGTGGGTGGCGGTGTAGCTCTATCTATAAAAACTTACTCATTAATTTATTAAAATTTTATTAATTCACACACAATTGTAAGAGGCACTTTGCCTAACAAAAGCAATCAATGTAATCTGGTTCTTTGTACCTCAATGAATCCTGGACAATAAAAAAAAAAAAGTTATTAATTCATCACTTCATGTCAGGAACTCCAACAAGAGCTTGTAATCTGATACCTTTCTCAGAAATGTTCCAATTTGATATCTTAAAAAGAAAAAAATGCATATTTATGCATATGTAAATTTAGATAGAGTTATTACAGTAGAAAAATAAATTGGCTATTGATATACAAGTGATTTATTTTGTTAAGATGAGAATATTTGAATATATACCTCCTCTTTCCAATGTGATGAAACAATAGAAATATTTGCTAAATAATTGATCTATTTTCAAAGTGTTAGGGATAAGATACAAAAGCCAACAGTATTGTTTTAATATTTTCTGTTTTTCTCTATATTTCTCTTAGCTCACAAATTTAAATGTTTCTTCCAACTGAATTAAGACATGAAAGATGATTATATAGTATACACTTGAAAAACATCAAAATTGCATCATACACTTCCTTCAAAAACAGAAAAATCCATCCAGCTCAATTTGAGATGAATAAGACGCAGGCATTCCCATTCAAGACAATATTATTCTAGGCAGACAAGTATTCACAAACACATTACTACCTCAGAGTTTTACTGGCATCCACCCTAAACTGATTAAATGTGATGAAGTACCATTCTCTGTATTGCATATGTATTTGACAATTAAAGATGAAATTTTTATATTTTATTTAAATTGCTTCAAAAACACATTCACTGACTGCCGAATATTATATATGGCAGACATCATGCTAGGAAGTGTTCATATCACATTCAATGAGCATGTCCTATTCCCCAAGCATGGAAGTTTATGTCTGGAACTAAACAGTGATATTAAATAAATTGTTTGAAATGTAGTGTTTGTAATTCAACTCAGGCATTAATAACTCTAATTCCAACTTTATTTTTTTCTGTAAATAGGTAAACATGTGCACACATCTGTATGTATATGCCTTAGCCTGTTTTTAAATATACAGTATTTTACCTGATTTCTCCACAAGACCAATAATAAAAACACTAATGTGTGTCTCCTGCAAGTATCAAAACAGTATAAGGATGACTAAATAGAAATATTCTTTACCTGTCTCTTTACTATTTCCTTCATCTCACCTACTCAACGTGCCCATAACTAATGTCAAAAACTTGGTGTCATAAGATTCCAGAACTTTCTCTGTGTTCATAGATCTTCAAGTCTTATACATATATCTAAAGGTACTTTGACACATTAATATCTTTATAAAATCTTTGTTTTTACATAACTCTCCTCTCTCTCATAAATGTATATATTTTTATTTATTTTTTTAAGACTAGTCAAAAAAGGGGGGAAAGATTAAAACAAGGAGTTCAATCTGTAACTGTGAACAATGAAGTGAGATAACTCACTACCTTCAGACCAGATAGTGATTATGTACATATAAATATATAAAAAATGTAAACGTGCTTTCTTACCTAAAAATAATTCACAAATAATCCTCCAAATCAGTAAGTATAGATGTAGGTTTAGACTGTGTACAAATGTCCAGTTATATGTGAACCATCCATAGTGTTTATGAGGATATACTTAAGAAATAGACTGAATGTTTGTCTAATCTCCACTTGTTATTTATGCAGGCTTGTGTATGTTATTTAAATTATTTTTGTTTCAGGTTTTTGCTCTATAAAATAGAAATAATAATGTTATCTAACTCATAGAATTGTTGGGAGAGTAAATAAAATATTAGTTAAAAAGTGCTTAAAAATTTCCTGGCCCATAGAAGGTTCTAAGTAATATTTGCTATTGTCATTGTCATCATCATAAATTATGCAAACGTATTCCTACCAATGTGGCTTCACATTTTTCCAGTTTTCACAGCTACAAACCATTAGAATAATTATTATTTTAAGTTTTTTATAGTAATGCAATGTAGAAAAATGCATTTCTGTCCGGAATTCATGAGAATATCTGCCACGTCATATGCCAATAAGCCCTAGAAATTTCCGTGTTCTTTAATTATTACCAGTCTAAAAAATAAAAAGCTATATTTAATTTGTACATGCTCAACAACTACAGATGTTTTTATTATCAATTCCTATATTTGTTTGGCCTATGAATATTCTCTTCTATGAATTGCCAATTTGCATTTTTTGCCCCTTTTCTGTTAAAGAAGGCTTTTAGTTACAACTGAGTAAAAGATATTTTTGCATTTTTCATACTGACACTTTATGTCTCCTATGAATGGAGAGAGAATATCCATAATATGGGCATCTATTTAATGTCCTGTCACTCAGAGTGAATGCAAAATGACAGATGAAAATCTGCTCAGTATTCAGACTATCTAGCTCTAGGCCATTTCATAGTTTGAGCAGCGTACTAAGCCAATTGTAATTATATTAAAACACATATTTTCCGCACAATATTTTATCTATTTTCTCATGACCATTAAACATTAGCAAATATATATTTTAACACTGTGATTTTTGATTTATGTTCTGTGATAACAGTGTTTATATCTACAGGTCAGGTGCAGTTTTGCAATTTTTTTTTATATTTCTAAGTATTACACGATTAGGAATATTTGTGGTTATATGGATCACTTTTATAGTGCTTGAGTCATAGTTGTAAGTGTGCCTTTCTCCTAGATAGTGTTCATCATACCCTTTTGGTAGGTTTTCATTCAATCCCTCCCTCCATCTTTTGATTTCTGTTAAGTTTTAGTTCCCTTTAGGCACATGTTATTTCCCATTTAATAGTAAGTTCCTGTGATGTTTGTGTTTCCAGTCTTCAGATACTTCCCTTAGGAGAATGGTCTCTGGTTCCACCCAAATTGTTGCAAAAAGCATTAAGCCATTCTTCTTCATAGCTGTGTAATATTCTATAGAAAACAGTTTAGAGAGAACTCAAAGAACTAAAAGTAGATGTAACATTTGACCCAGAAATCATACTACTGGGTGTTTACTCAAAGGAAGAGAAGCCACTTTATTTAAAAATAAAAAAGTACTCAAATGATTATTGTAGCACAGTTCACAATTGCAAGGATATGGAATCACCCCATGACTTTATGAGCCTGTTAAAAAAATGTGGTATATGGATACCATGGAGTAACTACTTAGAAACTTGTCTTCATATGTCCACAACTTTGAAACATGTTTTTTCCTTTTTTTATCTTTTCTCTATGGAAGTCAAAAATTTTACCAGTATAGTTTTCTAATTTTTTTTAACCATAAACCTTTTAATGAACTGATTAAGATCATTCTTAAGGGTAAGAGAAATTCTACTCAATTGCTGATTTTGCTATTCCTTCATATCTGTCCATTTTTCTTTTTCTGGAACTTTTATTATTTATATGTTATGTCTCCAGAATTTTTTATTTATGTTTCTTACCATTTTATTTCACTAATTTCATTTTATTTTCAAGTATTACCATTATAATATATTTCTTAATCCTCTAAGCAATTAATTTACTTTCAAAAGTAGATTTTACTATTTTCAATGTACCTAATAGAATTTTTATATATTAAATGTGGTTTTGGTCATAAAATTATTTAGCTTGGTGGTTGGTGTGTATGTAGGTAGATGTGTGCACGCCTGCACAACCGTGTGTATATTCCACCTGGGCCTTCCCAAGTGTTTTATAATTGTGTTTCCAACTCTTCTATCCTACTTTTCAATTAACCGGTGGGGTATATTCAAGGTTTTTAAATCTTTTATCAGCCTTTGTTCCTTTATTTTTAAAAATAGTTTTCCTTTTCCTCTTCATATCTTCTATAGTTCAAACAACAAATCTCTCTTGAGAGTACATGCAAATAATTGTTAAATGGAACAGTAAGTAGTTCTGCTCTTACTGAATTTCTATAATCATATGTATGTACAGATAAACATCATTCCTGTTGGGCAGGTCATTTTAGAGCAAGAAACTAGAGTCTTTTTTTTTTTTTTTTTTTTGAGACAGAGCCTCAAGCTGTCGCCTTGGATAGAGTGCTGTAGCATCACAGCTCACAGCAACCTCCAACTCCTGAGCTCAAGCGGTTCTCCTGCCTCTGCCTCCTAAGTAACTGGGAGTACAGGCGCCCACCACAATGCCCGGCTATTTTTTGGTTGCAGCCATCATTGTTGTTCAGGAGGCCTGGCTGCATTGGAACCCCTCAGCTCAGGTGTATGTGGCTGGCACCTTAGCCACTTGAGCCACAGGCACTGAGTCGAAACTAAAGTCTTTTTTCAAATTCACCTACAAGTTCAGATTGCTTCTGTGTTCTCAAGGGTCAGAGCATGCATCGGAAAGGCTTCTAATTATCACATGTATATACTGGTACAGCCCTTTTGTGAGATGAATCAAAGGTATTCTCATGGACATCTGAAACCTTTTTGTGAGGTGAATCAAAGTATTTTCAGCTAGACATATGAAACTGCAAGTGAGCTCTTATTGATACCGGAATTTCATCTTCAGTGGGTTTTTGGTCTCAGTGATGTGAAGAATGAATCCACAAACCACAGATCAGTGGTAAGACAGGATTTATTGACAGAAAAGAAAAAAATACAAAAAACACCAAAGCTCCTGGCAGAGAGCACTCAGGTCAGAAAGAGTTCTCTCGCTGCCTCTCCCTGTCCGTCTCTGAGCTCCTTGTCCACGAGTATTTATAGTCTCATGGGCTTTTTGTAGTTACATGAGGCCAGGAAATGGATGGATATAGTCCTCTTCCCCCGTCATGGTGAATGAATGTATTCATGAATAGACACCGTCCATTCATGGAATTGAGGCCCGGAAACCTACATGAAATTGGACCAGGCATAGGAAATGGGGTTTCCCTTTTTAGTCAGAAGTGCAAAGGGAAGGGAGACACCAAGTTGTCCGGCCCCTCTGGCTCCTGGAGCCCAGGGAGAGGGGCTGCCTACCCTCCAGCCCACTGGTTCCCCCTGCTGGATGCCACCGCACCAACACTGCCAGGGCTGAGGCGGCAGGTCCTGCAGCTCTGCTTGTTGAGCTGGCTGGGGAGCCACCTATCCTACGTTACATCTGTGATGCTCTTCGTTTCTCTATTTCTCAGTGACTCAGACATACACCTCAGACTCCCAGTTTACCCACACTACCACCATCTTGTTCCAGAGATACCTGGAGTAATGCTGGTAAGTGGAGGGCTTCAAAGAATCAATAATGCCCCCTTTTCAAAATCCACTCCAATTAATTAATTTGTCACTTTTCCTTCCTTCCTTCTTTTCTTCCTTCCTCCCTCCCTTCCCTGTTGGGATTTACAGAGAAGTTGTTAAGCTGCAGAAAGACGAGTATAGCACAAATAATTTTGCAATTTGAGTTATTTTTATAAGTATGTTATTAATTAATAATCTCATTTACTATTCAAATAGTTTGAAAAATAAATATTATAGTGTCTTTCATTTGATCATCTATTTCAAAATCCTTAAGAATTAACAGATAAACCTATTTTTCACATTTCAATTTAAATATTATGTTTTATATTTTTTCAGAGTTAATGTGTATCTACATTATAATCAAATTACTTATTAACTACCCTTCTTAATTTTATTAAGCAGTACAAAATAAGTTGACTACATTTTTCTGATTTAAGTTTGATACATCTGTGTGTATAGTACATTTGATTAACTAGACTTGTACTAACAACAAAAACACCCATACATTTTATGCATTTACATGAAAGCTTAGTTGACTATGCAAAGCATAACAGATATCTCAAATTTAAATCTACTGCACTTTAATTCAATTATCTTGGAATCTGGTTGGTATTTTGTTTTGAAATCTAATTGAATTTGCTTCCATATCTGATCATTGACTGGATGATATATTCTACTGTTTTCAGATTAAAATTAACACACTGTGAGAAATGTACATTCTATACTGCTTTGACGGTTTAAATTCAGTTTGTCAATGCAAATTAAATTAAGAAAATAACCACGTTGCGATGAGAAAGGCTATTTGAAATTACGTGGCAAGTAGTTGGTGCAAGTGAAGCTTACATGTCCAACTATGAATAGCACAGAGTATAGAACTTGGCTTTTTTACAATAAATGTTAATAAAAAAGCATAAAGTGTAGAACTTGAATTTTTCTTATTTTAGAATTAATTTCACAAAATATTAGTCATATCATTAGTGTTAAAACAAATGTATACTCTTTAAAAGAAAAAAATTTAATTTCTGAACAGTTTAGTCACATCTAGAGAAAAGCTTGTTGATTAATAAATTGACTTTGGGCACAGTGCATTACTTCAACATTTTTTTTTAAGTCTTCAAGCATTTTAAGATAGAAATTAATTTACAGATGTTATAAGAGATAATCATAGTGAATATGGGTATATAAGGAAATCTAGCAGGAAATTACAGAATGACACCTACATATACACAAGTCAAAGTTGTTACTTTAAGCGATATCTTGTTTAATTTTCTTGCTTCCATTTCAGTATAAACCTATGATTATTTTTCTTTTCTCCAAAAAGCTCCCATTACCAAATTCTCACCTCTGCCACGTCAAGTTGAAAATCCCATTAGATTTTGCATTGGTTCTCTCTACTTCATTCCAGGATTTGAGAAGCATAACCTTATGACAAATTCCATTCTCTAACTCAGTCCAAGATCTCATTATTTGCCACAAAATTATTGCTACAATCTTCAGTTGGTCAGCTGGCCCTATATATTGTCTACTATTTATATCCCTTAAACCATTTAAATGACATACTCACTTCCAACTGAAACACATCTAAATTCTGATGCTGCCTTTCAAGGCCTTAAATTCATACCACCACTGTAGTTCACCTAACAGTATTACATTTGTAGGAAACGAACATTCTATTATCTTCAATGTGTATGTTTGTTAAAAAGCTGTTCTTCTCAAATTGTTTTTTACTTCCCCTAAATAAAAAGGTTGAGATCTACTTAAATAAGAAAAGCAGGAATTCTGAAATTTCAGAGTGCACCTCAAATGATTAAGTCAAATTGTTTTGTATAAAGAATTAGTTTCAAAAATCAGAATGTTAGAATTCCAAGAAAATAGAGAAAAATTGAATCTAAGTGCCTTTTGCTAAAGATGAACAGCCAAAGGCTAAGACAGATTTTTCAGTTTTTTAGAAGGTTACAGAGCATGGAGTTAATAGCATAGCCAGAACCCTCAGTGCTTGGTTCTAGTTGGGGAACTCAATTTAAAGAAAATTAATAAAATGAGAAGAAACCATCTAAGGCATTTTTCTTTCCTGAATCTCTATGATGTATCTTTTCTTGTGTCGCAAGTAAAGAGTTCAACTGTGTCAGTAAAAACAGCAGAGTAGATGAAAGTATCCTGAACCACTTTCTGAACGCTCAATAACTATATACAGCAGGGGAGAAGTAAACAGGACGATAGTTAAATTAATGTAAACAGCAACTGAGGATAAACATGCTTGCCAATATTAGGCTATTAACATGTGCTTGCTTTGTTGCAGAAACAGTCAGTTCGGTTTTCAATGTTTAAAATCAGGGTATCCTTTCCTTGTTAGTTTAAGCCATATGGAACAAAATGCAAGGAAGGTATTTATCTCTGATGGTCCCTCTTCCTCCTGTAGGGAACACATTAGATTTCATCAGATTAAAGCAATAATCTGTCAACATTTCTAGGTAGTACATTACATTTTTATATCATGCATTTGTGTGTTGTGCAATTTTCATACAAACCTCCATTTAAGTACCAAAGACTAAAAGCAACCGGTGAATTAAGAACATGTATCAAAGCTTTAAGGAGAAATAGTTAAAAATTTCCTTGAGGAGCTTTCAGACAATTGGAAATTAAAAGAAAGTGGAAAAGGGGGAAATTGCATAACAGTATGTCAAATTTCCAAGTTTTATATTTCAAAATATTATTCCTCAGCAAATTTTATTATTGATCCTATTTGACTGTTTAGAATGTGTTCCTGTGCATAATGTGCACCCATGTTTTTAGTTCAAACTTTCAATGAAAAAATCTTTCATTTTTATTTTTTAAAGGAGGGTGTACGTGGCCACATAGTTGCACCTCCTCTGGCCAGAAGCATGAAGCGCAGAGCCAGCCACTGCAGAGATGCCGGAAGTGAGTCCAGAGAGCAGGTGAGAGTGGTCTGGGTGACCCACGTACCCAACTTCCCACAACCGCCTCCTGCCCCAACCTCATCCCCATATCCTTTCATTTCCTATTCCCACCCGTATCTGTTGGGAAGAACAGGACCATGATCACTCCACTGAGAACCCCAGCAGACTTATTTCCTGGGAAGCTAAGATGAGGGGCCAGTGATGGTCCTGCCTGCCCTGGACTCTTCCCCATAGAACTCCCTGCCCTTAACTGACTGCCTCATCTCTTTCACAGTGGGCTTCATTGTGAGGACTCGAGGACCCCACACTCAGGAGAAGCCTTCCCTGATGATATCCTGGGATAAAGTACTCTGGATTTGCATTTCTTGTCCTTGCTGAACCGTCCAGGCTTTGGGCACTCAGTAACGTCAGAATGAATGTCACCAGCCTTTCCCAAACTTGCAAATCCTACCACTCACCCAGTGGGCTGGTTAAAATGACACTTCAGAATCATATCCAAATACACTGAAATCAGCTCTTCAGGAGAAAAACCTGGGAGTATGTTCCATTAACAAGCATCCTAAATGGTTCATCCTATAGGGAAATTTCAGGATTTATACCAACGCAACATCATGGGGATGCACACAAATCATAGGCTCAAAATTACAGTGTAAGGGCTCTGGTGCTCCTGAGCTTTCGTGTTACATTGACAGTTATCCTCACAGACAAAAACTTCATGGGATCAGGGCCTAAGCTCCTAACAGTGGGCTACTAGTTGAACTGGCTCTCAGAACCAAGCATCTCACATACCAGCTCAGGAATTTCCCACAGTATGGTATCAGGGAGGCCTCCAAATGGGGCCAGTGTGTGACAGATGAGGCATCCTGGAAAGGCTAGGGATCTACTGCCAGGAGCCTACGGAAGGCCCTTCGCAATAGCATCCTGAGAAGTGGGCCCACTGGGGGTCTAAGTCTAGTAGCTGTGGCCATGCTCCCACTGACATGGTGGGACTATGAAATAGAGGATGTGGGGATGAGGTTTGACCACAGAAGACAGTTGGGGAGCTTTGGGCCCTCAAGTTGTCCAGACAACTCTCACCTCTCACCTGGGCTCACTCCTTACTTCTCCACAGCAGCTGCTTCTGCACCTTGTGCCTCTCACAAGAAAAGGAGGCACTACAATACTGACACTTCCACACTCCTTTTACTAAGGTCTGGATGCTGTCACGTCACTTCCTGGGGCATGCCTGCTTCCAAGATGGCGGCAGCTGTGGCAGCGACTGGTGTAATCGGCTGATTGGGCTGGAGGCTCCTGCAGCCACAGTGTCTGCTCAGGAAGGGCATGACCAAAGAGAAACTAAGCATAAAGGTGTGCAATTACTGTATTTCAGGGCATTATTTTGCATGCAAATTTTGTTATAACTTCCTAGAGTTACATTTTTAATGCATAACCCTAAGATATCAAAGCATTTATATAGATACAGAATTAGTGCTATCCTTGTATAATGTGCATCCTATTTTTCTCTCCAAAGGTTGTACAAAAAGTGTCCATTATATGTGGCATGATATCGTATATTTTTATGAAATTTTGATAGGACCAATTTTCTGGTTTTTATGACTGAAGTTGGTTGAGCTAGTTAGCCAAGAAATGATTTAGGTGAAAATTTGCCAAAATCACAATTGCTCACTTTTTACTCAGGAACTTTTTGTTTCCTATCTAAAAATCAAGATCACGTATATGAATACAGAATTTAACTCTTTTTTTGTAAGCAATGAATATTTTCCATATAGGCTTTATTTAAATATAAAACTCTAAACAAATATATAGATAAAGTATCTAGGAGTAAATGCTTTCATAATTAAACTTCATGGAAAATCTAGAAAAGAGATTGTCTTTATCACTTGATTCATTGATTGATTGACTTTTTTTTAACAACCTCACTTTAAAAAAAAAATCTTTAAGGATTTTTAAATAGAGATAAATTTTATAGATGCCACAACTTATAATGGTAAGTCTGATTACAGAAAGATCAC
The DNA here is from genome assembly GCA_963573935.1 of Arctocebus calabarensis. Lineage (NCBI taxonomy): Eukaryota > Metazoa > Chordata > Mammalia > Primates > Lorisidae > Arctocebus > Arctocebus calabarensis. The sequence continues at coordinate 15,425 of CAUYON010082845.1, forward strand.
TTGGAATCTTTGCAAATGTTCAAATACGCAATATACTTTCCAGTTTGCAGGAGGGCTATTAAATGGAAATTTTGCCCATAAGCAAAAGCATAAACATGCAATCATCCAAAATAGAAAACATGGAATACCTTTCTTTTACCTTCTCTATTCCTCCTCATTTATATTAAAGATACAGTCGTTATCTGCGGCAATAATGGAGAAAATATGTATTGAAATGTATTATTTTCATTCTAATAAGGGTTGCTTGAATTCTGATTTTTCTGATAATTACTAATTCAGGAAAACATGGAAAAGTGGAGTCAATGTTCAGCCATGGCCTTTTGCAAGGCTAAAATCTCAAACCCATGTGAAGTTTCACAGAGGCTTTATATTCCCAGCATTGGTCACTTTGACAAAGCATTTAGAGAAAAATGTCAATGTTTCTTTTCCTCTTCTAGACCAAGTGACAGAGGGATAAACATTTATTTGTTTAATAAACACTGTGACTTACTGAACTTTCTTCATAATTTTTGGAACATTTCAATTCTCTTTGAACTCTATTTAGTCCTCGTGAAACCTATTTATTTTCTCCAACTTCCCATACACACAGGATTGTATTCCAGGTGTTATTAGATGATGGTTTTGTAATACTGGACTAACGCTGAAAAACGTGTGCATACTTAATTTTTGCCTTACAAGGCAAAGTCTTAGTATATAACAATTTAATACATAAATATTTTAAGAACTGAGAAACAGCAATAGGAAAACATATCCTCAAGTCATTTTTTCCTTTTCTTTCTAGTTATTGATCACTTTTAATCTATTACAGGATACGATGGAAAGAGACCTAAAAAATAAGCTATTTTTCCTTCTGCTTTAATTCTAATTTAGAAGTAAAAGAGCTTTATTCAGACATTTAATAAGTGTTTCACTAACTATGGTACATGTATAAGCCACAATTCAGTAAAGAAAACAGTAGATAGAACATTACATTTTTCACTTTGACAAAGGAGAATTGATACAAAGAACTCATCAACAAGTGGTACAAGCAACTGAGCAGCTAAAAGAGGAATCTGTGTCATTAGAATGTATAAGCTTGAAGGAGAGGTTCTGTGGTGACTAGAACCACTGACAGGGAATTGCTGAGAGGTAGTGTTGAAATTAATGAGCAGGGAGCAGTGCAAGGCTGGAGGCTCTGCCTCCAGGGGAGCACATCAAAGTTTACTATGGGAGACTACAAGAAAAACTTGGACACTGGCTATAAATGCTTCTGCCCGAATAAGGACCATTGCTGAACTCACACTGGAAGGACCAGCAGGACATCAGGAAAGGGCAAGACCCTTTCTCCCATTACTGGATTTACAGAATACTTCTCCATGTGAAGCCTTACAGACACCTCCTTCAGCAGCAAGAGAAAAACATGGAGAACAGACTTTGTATCCCCAACAGCACAAGCAAAGTTTAGAAGGATGGTTCGGGGATCTGAGAGACTATAGCATACTATGGTTCAGGCAGTTAATTTATTAATAATATTTTTTGAAAAACATGCTTCTATTTTAAATGTTTTCTGATTTCTGGTTTTTCAACACAATAGTGAGCAAGAAAAGTGAATTATTTGTTTAAAATAAGTCAAAACAAGCTGCATCTCTTTGAGGTCTATTTTCTAATGAATTTTCTTCACTACAAGACTTCCAACTGACATGGCTCGGCAAACTGGTGACTATTTAAAATGATCCCATTGAAGTTGCGTTTTAATGCATAATATAGTCCTCTTTTATTTGACATAGACTTGAGGTGATCACATAAAATTTTCTATGGATTGAGGACATTATGAAATATATTTGACACCAGGGAAAACATCAATGGCAAAATATGCTAAGGATGAATTGATCTTCAAAACATCAGTGGGCTGTGAGGTGGCAGGGCCCTCACAGCCCTGGGAACATTCAGGGAATGAACGCCCAACTGCTTCTCCTCCTTTAAAGAACCATATTCCTTTCTTTGTGCTCCCTCTGTCAAAAGTCACATAGCTCTTTCTTTGTCTAGTTAACTATGCAGAGATCCTTGTGATCTTTGCCTTCCTACTTGTAATATGTTAACGAACATAGAGTAGAAACCACTAAATCACATAGTTCTTCCTTTGTTTTGTCAACTATGCTGAGATCCTCCTGATCTTTCCCTTCTTATTACTTCTCATATGTTAATGAAGTTGAGTAGAAACCATTAACAAGATGACTTGTCTTTATTAAAGTCATTTACATTTTCCTATTGTACTGTAAGACCAAAATTATTCTTTTGTTTATGCTATTTCCCCATATTGTCTCTGCTACTTCTCCCTGGACAGTCATGTACAGAACCTATAAAATAAAGCTGATTTTGTGCTTTGGTGCTGTCTGCACCAATCCCATCTTTTGTCTCTGTTTCTTCTCTTGTGCTGTATTTTCTTCATTTCCCACCAATTCCAGTCTTGTTCTCACCCCTTCCCCAGCCAGTTCGTGACATATTTTGACTAAAACCAGGATTGCATTTAATCTTTTCTAAATCTGACATATTTATATTTGGGAAATATTTTGTAATTTCTTTCAAGATAAATTGTTTATAACACATTATGATAATAATGAGTAAGGACATATGTTTGTAAAACTTTTCCAGTTGTCACTGGCATAGAAGGTCCCAAATACATTTAATGAGTGACATAATTGGAAAATCTTATGCTAACAAGCTAACAATGATTTGCTGATTGAAAGGGCATTTGTCAGGATACTTTTAGGAGCATATGATTTAAAAGAAAATTGTCATTTAGCATTACACAGGGAAAAGTCTAAATACTCTCTCCTAAATCAGCATTAACTAACATTAGAGGGTGGGAAGAAAATCAATTTCTTGTTAGATTGCTAAATTAACTTTCTTACATAGCATTTTCTGCAACCATGATCTGTACCTTGTGAGAGAGGATACCTGAGAAGGGTGAGTTCTGGGAGAACAGGTCTTGTCAAGGAGAGCACAAGGATACACTTGCAGGGTCCTCTCCATGGTGACTCAGCCCTCAGGAATTTGTAAACTTAACTTCCTGGAACTTGGAAATTTCCAAGTTCTGTGAAATCCTGTAATTCTGTGGGGGCTGGACTAGGGATTGCCTTGAATCCATTGAACATTTGGTAATATTGACATTTTAACAATGATAATTCTTCCAATACATAAACTTGGGATATCCTTCCATTTATATGTGTCTTCTTCAACTTTTTATTATGTTTTATAGTTCCCACTATACAGAGCTTTCATCTTGTTGGATGAATTTATTCACAAATATTTAATACATTGGTAAATATTAAAAATTGGATTAAAAATTAGTTTTTCCATGCTTGTTGTTAGTATATATATACAGTATTTATGTATGTTGATTTTGTGTTTTGTAACTTTACTAAATTTTTTTATTAGTTTTGATGATTTTTCTATCTATATATTTTTCTAGACAAAATTATGTCTTATGCAAATAGAGAAAATTTAAATTATTTTTTTTAAATATGGAAGCCTTTTTTTTTTTCTCTTTTGACTAATAGCTCTGATCAGGACTTTCAATAATATTCTGGCTAGAAGTAGTGAGAGTGAACCTATTTGTCTTATTACAGATTTTAAAAGACAAGATTTCAACATTTTTCCATTCAACATGATGTTAGCTATGGGCTTGTCATATATAATCTCTATTGTGTTCAAGTATATTTGTTTCTTACCTGATTGTTGAGAGTTTATTATCATAATATGATGTTGAATTTTGTCACTATGTCTGGTTTGTGAGCTTTCTTGTCATGAGCATCACCAGTGTCTGATGAGTGACGCCAGTGTAGACGGCACGGAACTGAGTTGAAACACAGTTATAAGTCAAAGAACTACATCTGTAGGATCCAAGGCATGAATAGCACTGGTGCACAGGGCACAAACACCTCTGTGCCAGATTGTTAACAGTGTGTGAGGTGTAGATGATTGTGAAGTAGCCAGGAACCAAAAAGGGGAGCACAGTATGCCCAAATTTAGATAGCTCTGGAGGTGAGGCAGAGGCTAGCTCATTATGGTGGTGGAGCCATTACTTAGCGTGAGGGAATCAACATTGAAAGCTAGGCTCTGAGCCCTGGAGTATAAAGCAATTCACTATGGCAATAGCTTTTTTTTTTATATAATTTTATTGAATCATGATTATGTACATTGGTGCAATCATAGGGCATGATTCATTTACATTCAGAAATATTTTGATCGTACTGTTACAGATAGCCTTCATGGCATTTTCTTGATCACTATATAAAGACATTGATACTCTACCTTTAATAAGTTTCACCAGTACCTTGCTAAGATGCACCGTAGGTGTATTCCTACTAATGCCTTCCCTCCACCCATCCTCCCCTCTCCCCTCCCCTCCCTTTCTCTTTTCCCTGTATTCTTATGCTATAATTAGGTTTTAGCCTTCATATGAAAGCTATAAATTAGCTTCATATTAGGGCTGAGTACATTGGATACTTTTTCTTCCATTCTTGAGATACTTTGCTAAGAAGAATATGTTCCAGATCCTTCCATGTAAACACAAAAGATGTAAAGTCTCCATATTTCTTTAAGGATTAATAATATTACATTTTGTAAATTTATCACAATTTATTAATCAATTTATGTTATTTTTCTGTGGACTCTTGAGTCTGAAAGAGATTGGATATGTTTCTTAAAAACATAATTTGATTTAATTATTACAAAGCCCTCTTGATTCAACCCTT
>CAUYON010082846.1:0-10707 GCA_963573935.1 Arctocebus calabarensis
AAGAGTTGGAGGTTGCTGTGAGCTGTGACTGCACAGCACTCTACTGAGGGCAATAAAGTGAGACTCTGTCTCTACAAAAAAAAAAAAAAAAAAAAGGCTACACCCTGGAAAACACCTTGTAATATGATAGCAGATAAAGGGTTAATCTCCTTAATATATACATATTTTACAAATCAACATGGAAAATAAAGGGTAACCAAATGTAAAAATGGGCAAAGTATATAAACAGACAATCCACATAGAAAATCTTTCTTTCTTTTCTTTTCTCTTTTTTTTTTTTGAGGCAGAGCCTCAAGTTGTTACCCTGAATAGAGAACCATGGCATTATAGCTCACAGCAACCTCCAATTCCTGGGCTCAAGCGAGTCTCTTGCCTCCGCCTCCCAAGTAGCTGGGACTACAGGCACCCACCACAAAGCCCGGACATTTTTTGGTTGCAGCCGTCATTGTTGTTTGGCAGGCCCGGGCTGGATTCGAACCTGCCAGCTCAGGTGTACATGGCTGGCGCCTTAGTCCGTTGAGCCACAGGCGCCGAGCCTCTTTTTTTTTTAAGACAGAGTCCAGCTATATCATCCAGGCTGGTCTAGAATTCCTGGGCTCAAGCGATTCTCTTGCCTCAGCCTCCTAAGGCCCTGGGCCAGGTTTGAACCCACCAGCCCCAAAACATGTGGCTGGCACCCTAACCACTGAGCCATGGGAATCCCCTGAAAAAAAGGTTTTTTAAGGAACAGTAAATACATGAAATGATGTTCATCTTTACTCATAATTAAAGAAATGCAGAGCAGAATAACAATGAAATACAGGGCCATTTTCATTGCTAGATTGGCACAAGTTAAAATGTTTTATAATGTTGATGACGGTGTAGGGGAAGATAATCTTCTACATTGGTGGAAATGCCTATTGACCAGCATTTGGGAGGACAATTGGAAATAGCTATTGTGGAGGAGTAAAAGTGGTCACAAATTCTTTGACATGCCTTCTATGGAAAGGTAGGGTCTATGTTACCTTTCCTTAAATTTGGGATGGACTATGAGTTCTGTGGTCAACAAAGTACAGAAAAAGTGATACTGTCCCAGTTCCAAATGTATCCCTTAAATTGCCCAGCAGGTTCCATTTCCTGCCTCTTGGAAGCCAACCACTTGGTTACCTAAACTGTATTATCTGACATTCACATGCTATGAAAAGCTCAAACCATATAGGAAAGTCCTGGAGGATATAATACCACATACTGAGAGAAGGGTCAAAGAGCACTGAGGTCCAGTCATGGTGGGTGATAGAACCTTTTTTTTTTTTTTTTTGCAGTTTTTGGCTGGGGCCGGGTTTGAACCCATGACCTCTCGTATGTGGGTCTGGCGCCCTACTCCTTGAGCCACAGGCGCCACCTAATAGAGCCATTTTGGAAGAGAGTCAGAAATGAACTATCAGCTGAACCCTTTCCAAATTCCTGACCCACAAAATTATGAGCAAAATAAAACAGTTGTTTTAGGCACAAATTTGGGGGGTAGTTTGTTATATAACAATAGGTATATAGAACAGCTATCTAAATTTAAATTTACCCTTTGCCCCCTCCAATTGCACATCTATGAAACTAACCTACTGAAATATTTGCACAAGGGCACAAAAACAACCAAGCGAAGAAGTTAATCGCAGCACTGTTTCTAATAGCACAAGATTCAAAATAATCTTTATGTCTATCATTAGGGCAATGGCTAAATGAATTCTAGCATATCTAGTTAATGATATATATGTCAGCTGAAATTCTGAGACAAGGAAAAGTCTCATTCAAGGTCCTGTGAGCATAGGGTGACATAACACAGTGGTTATAAATATAGACCCTTGCTCTTCCATTTATAATTTCTGTGACTTAGGGGAAATTGTTTAACTTCTCTATACCACAATTTCCTCATCTATAAAATGTGGATGATAATTATAGTGTCTATTTCAGAAGGCTGTGATGAGAAATAAACAAGTTAAAATAACATGACATATATCTATCCTATATGAATTTTGGAGATGCGAAGAGCTTGGAATTTTAAATTGGGTTGGACCCAGACTTTTAATATCCTAAAGGGATGGCTCAGTGCCTGTGGTTCAACGGGCTAAGGCGCCAGCTATGTACACCTGAGCTGGCAGGTTCTAATCCAGCCTGAGCCCGCCAAACAACAATGACGGCTGCAACCAAAAAATGGCCGGGCGTTGTGGCGGGCGCCTGTAGTCCCATCTACTTGGGAGGCAGAGGCAGGAGACTCACTTGAGCCCAGGAATTGGAAGTTGCTGTGAGCTGTGATGCCACATCACTCTATCCAGGGTGACAGCTTGAGGCTCTGTCTCAAAAATATATATATATATCTTAAAGGGATTGCAAAGCACAGTATCTGCCAGATTGTCATCCTGGGACAGGGGAGGGAAATTTGATAGATAAAAGTTGGAAGGCAGGCTCGGCGCCTGTGGCTCAACGGGCTAAGGCGACAGCCACGTACACCTGAGCTAGCGGGTTCAAATCTAGCCCTGCCCGCCAAACAACAGTGACGGCTGCAACCAAAAAAATGGCCGGGTGTTGTGGCGGGCGCCTGTAGTCCCAGCTACTTAGGAGGTAGAGGCAGGAGACTCGCCTGAGCCCAGGAATTGGAGGTTGCTGTGAGCTGTGATGCCACAGCACTCTATCCAGGGTGACAGCTTGAGGCTCTGTCTCAAAAAAAAAAAAAAAAAGTTGGAAGGCAATGACTAGAGAATATTTTTAAAGAAACAAATTCAAACTTTACTCCCCGTCCTACCTCAGCACATACAGATTTGCTCACTCCTTTTTAACAACAGCTCAGCTTCGCATTGTGCACTGCATCACTATTTTGTCAACCTCTATTGATGGACCCTTGGGTTGTTTCCAGTTGTTTGCCACAGTTACAAAAACTACTTCAGCAGACATCCTTGCATATTTATCTTTGTCCAATTACTGCTATTATTTCTGTAGTATAGATTCTTAGAAATGGAGTTGATGGCATAAAAGTTATGTTCATTAAAAAAAAATTATCTATAGGCACTGTCAAAAATTGTTTCAATATTTGGTCTCATCTCCCCCTCTGCTGTTCTTTGTTTTCATAAGTTTGCTGTCTGTTTTTACAGGTTTATTATTTTTTTAGATGAATTTTAGTGTCATTTTGCCAAGTCTTACCAGGTTTCATTTTCAAATGAATAAATCCATCTCTATGAATTAGCTACCATATCTGCCTTGAAAAAGTTCACAGTCAAGCGGGGTCTGGGGGAGGGCTAGAGCTGTAGTGGGAGCCAGGGGTGTCAGCTACAAAACAAAGTTACCTGCAGGGAGACCAGGGCTGGCACTGAAGGCTGGACCCTGGGCTCTGGGAAACCCCAGGAAAGAGCTACATTTTGGGTTTAGAGAAACCAGGAAGGCCTCCACAGAAGAGATTTCCTGCCTAGCCTTTGTACTGGTTACAGACCACTTTCTGGAACACCAATTCATCGAATTCTCACAACAGTCCTTTGCATTTAGTAGTAGCAATATCTTCACCTTCCAGATAAGAAAACGGAGGCCTTCCCTTTTTCCTTTCTCTTTGCCTTTCTTCCCCACGATCTCCCCTTCCCCCCAACCTTCTGTCCCCAACCCTGAGCCCCACTGGTCACTGCCTAAGGATATTGAAATGGCTGTGCCACCTCCCTATAGAGGCCTGGGACCTCCTAGGGTGCACTGGGCTTTCACAGCAGGCACACCTCCCCCTGCTCTGGGGCCCAGATACAGAAGCTGCCTTACCTATCAACCTAGGAACAGGTCAGCCCATCCATTCTCCAGGCAAAAAGAGCTCTCCCACCTGCTTGTTGGTCTCCAAAAGTAGGCCTTTAGAGATTCCTATTGGTTACTCATTTCCCCTTCCTGCAGCTTTTCTAAAATACACATTCCTCTGACAGGAACCCAGAGTAATTCCCAAACTCAGTGTGAATGAAGTTATTCTGTCTTTCTCTTCATTCCTGAGGCAGCAGGAATAAATTAGCAGTTAACCCCGTATTTGCTAACGTCCTCGCTGCTCCCCTCCCACCCCGTGGAAGTCCTCAGTTTGGCTTTCAGTTACCCTCACTGGCGATTTGGGGAAAGCCTCAGAAAACAGCACAGCAGGAAGCCTGGCCTGAACGCGCCAGTTGGGAGGGACTCAGAGCGTGTGGGCACTCTGCTTTTCCATGCAATGCCTCATCTGTCACTGATGGATCCCCTCACCTCAGGTCAGACTACAGCTTTCATCCCTAGCCTCTCCCTCCTCGCGCCCCTCTGGTCTCCACCGCTGTTTATCTAGGCCTCGTTGGGTACAGATCATGTATGCGCACAGGGAATTACGGTACTAACCGCAGCAGCTCTTGCTCGGCTCTGGCTCCCCCGCGTGTCGACAACCGGAACAGCAGCAGTGCCGGGCGGGCACCGCCCACTCCCGTGGGAGTTCCAGAAGGACGTCCAGAGCAAAAGAGCCACGCGCAGAGAAGTGAGCCACAGTCTTCTGGGTACTCCCCCGTCTGAGCATATGCTTGCACTCTTTTCTGAGGCTTTTCCTCAAATAGCTTTCTTTTCCAGGGAGAGTCGCCCCCTGAAGTCGAAGTGCCCCAGCGGAGTGGCCTGGTTGCTGGCCTGATTGAACATCCATGGACTTCACCCGCGGCGCTGCCAGGCTGCGACCCAGCACCAGGTGCTGCGCCCTGGAGATCGTGCAGAGTTCGCCTTTAGAGAGAATCACACCTGAATGTCACTCCAGTGCTGACTCATGGTCACTTGGGCCTGGGAAGGCAGGAGGATTGTGGACAGTCCCCAGGCAGCAGTAGCTGCAGTAGGAAGGGGATAGAGCAAGCATTTTGCTCTACTGACTCAGCTGCTCCCTGCACCTCTGCTTCATCCACCTGGGAGGCCAGGAAATGGAGAGTGACCAACTATCTGCCTTCTGCGCATTTTGACCCTATCAAGGTCCTGTCCATCTGCCAGAAGCTCATGCCAGGGCTCTTGAATCAGACCACCTGGGACAGAACCCTGGGTCTACCATTCAGTGGTGTGAGGTGGAGAGACTTACCTACCCGCTTTGTGCTTCAGCACCCCACCCCCAATGAAGAGGATAGCACCCATTATGTGGTTCAGTTTGGGGGACAAAATGAAGGTGCTTTGCTCAGGGCTCATTAACTGTTGGCTTTTTCATTATGTTGCTTTTCAAAGGCCATCCCAAATACATTTTCAGGAAGCCTTCCTGAACTATACCCAATGGGCTATTGACGGAAGCAAAAGAAGCTGTAATCCTAAAAGCAGTGGTTCTTAACCTGTGGGTGGTGACCCACAGAAACTGTATTAAAGGGTCGGGGCATTAGGAAGGTTGAGAACTACTGCCTTAACATGTAAAATGCAGACATAGACATCTCCCAAGGACCCATTCTCATGTGTTTACGTGCATCTTTTTGTTTGCATGTGTCTTTGCAAATCTTCCTCATTTTGTGTATATGCATTTAAAATATTTTTATTGGTAGTGTGTCTCATTCAATTGTTTTGCTTTTTTTTGCCCAATACTTATATCAATCAATTTTTCTTTCTTTCCTTTTCTTTCTCCCTTTTTCTTTTCTTTCTTTTTTTTTTTTTTTTTTTTTGACAGAGTCTCACTTTGTTGCCCAGGCTAGAGAGCCATGGTGTCAAGCCTAGCTCACAGCAATCTCAGACTCCTAGTTTCAAGTGATCCTCCTGCCTCAGGTTCCTAAGTAGCTGGGACTACAGGTGCCAGCCATAATGCCTGGCTAATTTTCCCGTTTTTATTTTTATTTATTTATTTATTTAGAGACAGAGCCTCAAGCTGTTGCCCTGGGTAGAGTGCTCTGGCATCACAGCTCACGCAACCTCCAACTCCTGGGCTCAAGTGATTCTCTTGCTTCTGCCTCCCAAGTAGCTGGGACTACAGGTGCCTACATCTACCACAACGCCTGGCTATTTTTTTGGTTGCAGCTGTCATTGTTGTTTGGCGGGCCAGGGCTGGATTCGAACCTGCCAGCTCAGATGTATATGGCTGGCACCTTAGCTGCTTGAGCCACAGGCACTGAGCCAAATTTTTCTGTTTTTAGTAAAGACAAGGTCTTCCTCTTGCTCAGGCTGGTTTCCAACTCCTGAGTCAAGGAATCCTCCAGCCTCAGCCTCCCAGAGTGCTGGGATTACAGGCATTAGCCACTATGTTTCCGCAAATACATTTTGTCTCTTGCTTCTAATGCCACACCTTCTAATGCTTTTTACCTATTAACTCACAATGATGAGTAGTAGTTGCTACCAACTCCAGGAAACCGCAAACAATACAGCAATGCACATCCTCCTGCATATTCCTTTAGGGGCCTGCAACAGAATTTTGGGAAGCTATATCTAGGAACTGGATGTTAAGGTTTGCTGTGGTTAATTTCCCTCATTACCGCCAGATTGTGTTCCAAAATGACAGCCACTGGCTACTCCCACCAGTTGTGGTAGCTCCACATTCTCCAGTGACATTTGGCATTATCTAGCTTTTTAATTTTTGCCAATCTACTTACTTTTTTTTTTTTTCAATTTTTTAAGCAGTCATTGTTTATTAACTGACCAGATTACAAAAACAATCAGGGCAGATACCTTATTTCATTCTTCTAATAAGCCTATTGATTTGGTCTTCCCTGTTACCAGCATCTCCACCTTCTACAAAGTGGGTTGTCTTTCTCTTCATTCCACCCCGTGGAGATGATAACTTGAAGGGCCACAGAAGTTATTTGCTTCTTTGACGCGTTTTCCAACAGTATAGATCTCATGAATCAGATCCTCCTTGCAGATGATGCTGTATTTACCCAGAAATCATGCAATCAAACTGTCGTCAGTCCATGCAATTCGTTTCTTATTGATTTTGCCATAACCGCGCTTGTAGATTAGCTCATTCGCTGACTTCAGATTTGGGTACCCCCATGCAATATATGGTTCTACAGTCCTCAGCATGGTAATGGAAGCCTTGTTGAGCTTAACGAAGTTCCATTAAAGATCTGGCGAAGGCAAAGGAGCTGCAACACCTTTCGGACCTTTGGACTCACACCATTGACACCTCTGATCCTGATGACAAAGGCCAATTTGGGTTCTGCGGGTACATAGAAGTTGCCAGCTTTTCTTGCCATCCTAGCCATCCAAATCTCAGTTCTGTTCTTTACGATAATGCTTAGCTTTTTCATAGATAAGCTTCCTCCTTGCCTTTCCAAGCATTTTGGGCACGTTTTTTTCTCAGCTGCTTGATCTTCAGCTCTGCGAAATTCTTTCGCTCTTTCTTAAGGGTTTCTGGCACAGCAGGAAGCTTCTTTTTCTTCTCTGCAACACGCTCCACGGTCGTAGCTGAAAAGAGCCAATCTACTTACTTGTAAGTAATATCTCATTGTCATTTTAACATGATTTTTCTGATCTAAAGCAATCTGACCATCTCTTCTGTGCTTGCAGACCTGCTGGGGTTGCAGTTCCTCAACTTTGCCTGCTCAAGTCGTCAGGGTCTGACCATCTGGGCCTGGGAGAGAGGATGATACCCCCAGAGTCCCGGGGTAGGGTGGAGTGGGATGTGCCTGCTGGATGCCATCTGTCCATCTCCAGGGCGGGGAGGAGGAGACATGCCCAGGGTCACCTGCAGAGCCAGGAGTGGCGCCGCCCCAGGGAAGGTTGGGCGAGCAGGAGGACCCACCTGCAGCTTGGTCCGGGACGGGAGCGGCCGCTGCAGCTGCGCTCGCACCATGTGGGGGCAAGGGGTCTAGGGTGCAGTCGCTCCCACTCTCCAGCTAAGCCATCCGCTTTCCTTGGCTCCCCACCCGCGCCCGGGCGGCCGCGCGCCTCGTGCCCGGGCATCAGCGCGCGCGGGGGCTGCGCAGCGGCGGGATGGAGGAGGAGCGGGCGTTGGAGACAGACGGCTGTGAGTCCGCACCCTGCAGGGCCGGGGCCAGAGGGTGGGTGGAGGCCAAGAGGTCTCCCGCATCCGCTCGGGGGCGGCCAAGAGAGAGGTTGGCGCGGTCCGTGCGCTCTTGGGCTCTTTTGTGGCTCCAAGCGGAACGTGCACGGGGCCGAGGGGACTTTAGCCAAGCATCTGGGACTCCGGGGTGCCACTCGCTTGGCAAGCGGGAAGCTGCGACAAAGGAGACAGTAGCTAATACAGGTAGTAGTGACTTCTTAGGAGCATTGTACTAGGCCTTGAGCCAGAAGAGGCAAGCCTGCAGACCTTCACTGCAGCCCCATAGGTAGGACCTATTTTATCCACGTTTTGCAGATGAGAAGGTGGAGGCACGGGTGGTTAAATGAGTTGTACAAGGCCTCACAGCCGTCAGGTGGTAGGATGCTGAAGAGCCCAGTTCCCCCAGAGTGTTGGGGTTGGGTAGGGAGTGGGCAGCATATCAGATGGGGAAGCAAACCCCAGGACAGGGAACTGTGGCTGCCTGAGTTGGGATGAGGGCATCTCAGAGCCTCCCTGGAGGAGTGTGCCGGAGCCAGAGCCTCTGGGCCAAGCAGCAGCATGTGTGTGGGCTTCAGATGGGGGGTGGGAGGAAGGATTGTCCCCACTGTGAGTCCTCAATTCTGCAGCCCTGGCTGAGCCCTGACAGCTGAAGCCAGGAGCTCTCCCCTAAATCTCCATGGTGCAGCTCACCGGGTTCCCATGAGACCTTACGAGGTCCAAATGCTGAGGTATTGGATGTGGCCAGAAAGAGGGTACATGGGGTGAGGCGAATGGAAGAGATGAGGCTAGGCTTGATTTCATCCTAACTCTGGCCTGGCCCCGTGTGATAGAATCAAGTGTACCGGCCCAAATAAACTTGCCCTCCCAGGCAGGGTCAGGTTCATGGCCTGCCCAGAAAGGGTCAGACTCATGTCCCTCCCAGAAAATAGGAATGCCACCGATTGCTGCCCTCCCTGACCCTTTAACTCCCCATCTGCCATAACCCACGTGGACATTCCTTTCTTGATTTCACCCCACCTGCATCCAGGTGGAAATAAAGACATTATTTCTACAGAACAGGGATTCGGTTTTCCTTTGTTTTGGGCCTTGGCATAATCTTTCTTCTTTGGGTCCAGAACTTTTCACTGTGCAGCATCTGTGGGCTCCCCATTGAGAGGAGCCTTGGCTTTTTGCCAGCACAAACCAGCCCGTTCCTTGAGAGCTTCCGCTGATAGAGGGGCCAGAGCAGGAAGGGACCCATCCAGATCCTTTTCTTCATCCTCCCCCAATTTTACTGAAGAAACTGGAACCATCCTCCGACCCCCCAGTGTGGCTAGTCCAGGATCCCACTGCTGGAAGGTGGAAGACCAGGTGCTAGAACCCTAGCCTCTCTAAAATAAAACCTAAACTGGAAGCTCTTTCCAAACTTGCATCATGAGGTTAAGGAAAGAAAAGCTTGAGACACAGCTCATTCAAGATGCTTTGGGTCTGAGAGGGGCTTTTCTTATTTGTTTATTTATGAGACAGAGCCTCAAGCTGTAGCCCTGGGTAGAGTACTGTGGTATCACAGCTCATAGCAACCTCAAACTCCTGGGCTTAAGCTATTCTCTTGCCTCAGCCTCCCAAGTAGCTGGGACTATAGGCGCCCACCACAACGCCTGGCTATTTTTTTTTGGTTGTAGTTGTCATTGTTGTTTGGCAGGCCTGGGCTAGGTTCAAACCCACCAGCTCCAGTGTATGTGGCTGGCACCTTAGCTGCTTGAGCTACAGGCACCAAGCCGAGAGGGCCTCTTCTAAAGCCTTTTATCTTAAGCTGGGTCAGGTGGCTCTTGTCCTCCCACTTTGGGAGGCTGAGGCGGTTGGATTGCTTGATCTTGGGAGTTCGAGACCAGTCTGAGCAAGAGTGAGACCCCCATTTTTTTTTTCTTTCCTTTCCTTTTTTTTTTTTTTTTTGAGAAAGTCTTACTTTGTCACCCTGGGTAGAGTGCTGTGGCATCACAGCTCACAGCAACCTCAAACTCTTGGGCTCAAGTGATTCTCTTACCTCAGCCTCCCAAGTAGCTGGGACTACAGGTGCCCGCCACAATCCCCAGCTATTTTTTGAGATGAGGTCTCACTCTGGCTCAGGTTGGTCTTAAACTCGTGAGCTCAGGCAATCCACACACTTGGTGTCCCAGAGTGCTAATATTACAAGCTTGAGCCACTGTTCCTGGCCTACCCATTTTCTAAAAATAGAAAAACTAGTTGGGGATTATGTGGGGCACTGTTACTCCCAGCTGTTGGGGAGGTAAGAGCATCACTTGAATCTAGAAGTTTGAGGTTGCTGTGAGCTATGACACATCAGCATTCTACCCAGGGCAATAGAGTGAGACTGTCTAAAAAAAAAAAAAGCCTGTTATCTTGAGAAGGGTCTCCTTTCCCCCTGCAAGGTGCACAGACCCCTTTGGGAGAGGGTGAGGGTGGGCTGTTGTTAGGGACCACACTCAGAAGGTGGTCTTTCTCCTAAGCACCCTCTTAAGTACTGACATGAAGCTGCTTACCTCTTTCCTGTCATTTACCTGAGCTTATATTTTGGTTTTCTAGGGGGCTAATGAATCTTCATTTGGGCAGGATCTTTTTTTTTTGAGACAGAGCCTCAAGCTGTCACCCTGGATAGAGTGCTGTGGCATCACAGCTCACAGCAACCCCCAATTCCTGGGCTCAAGCGAGTCTCCTGCCTCTGCCTCCCAAGTAGCTGGGACTACAGGCGCCCGCCACAATGCTTGGCCATTTTTTGG
>CAUYON010082848.1:0-23185 GCA_963573935.1 Arctocebus calabarensis
GCTGTCTCCCTGTGTCCCCAAAGGGAAGTTTCTGGGCAGATCCCGCCTGGCAGAGATGCCTGAAGTCCTCTCTCCCCAGTCTCACTGTGCCCAGCCGCAAGGAAGCTGTTACTCGTCCGCCATCTTGCTCCGCCCTCCGGATGAGTATTAATTAAAGGTCCGCAGTGTGGTGGGCACTGGAAATGACTGGCTTCAATGTGAGTTCAGACTTCCCACCAGCCCTTGTTAAAGTGAAATTCTGTTGGCTGAAAACAAGGTATCAGATACACAGTCAACAATATTTTTGTATTGACCAGTGTTGTTTAGTGTTAAGTGTTATTCAGTCAAATGTTTTCTTTTTCCTCTTTAGAAAAGCAAGACCTAGCAGGGACAGAACTGGAACTGATTTTTGAAAGAAGCAGCTCTGTGTGGGTGCACGTACACACGTGCGTGCACATCCTACAAAATTGGGCCATTTTCTTGATACATCAAAATTGCTGCCTTTCCTCTGTTGCCTTCGTTAACAAAAACTATTGTTGGTACTTAACCGGGTATCATGTGCTGATTTTTACACTTGCTTTTAGAGCTTGAATCTATCGTATGCATTGTTTCATCACAAAGAGCTTGAGTAATTTTATTCTCATATCTGAATGATCAACTTTGTATGTGCGACTTGAGGCTGTGAGTCCCATTTATAGCTCATGTGTGCCTAGAGAGCAGATTTTTAAAAAGAATGGTGGAAGTTAATTACTTTGCTGTATAATGTTGTTTTATTAAGCGTTTGGCTTTGACATTCATTATTCATTGGCATCTGCCATTTCTCTATGCCTCAGGTTTTTGATTCAGATAATGATTTGTCAGAGCAGCACGATTATTCAAGAGGCCTCTATGGAAGAAGCAGCAGTGTAAATGATTTCAGATGTCTTCTGGAGTTATATGGTGGTTGACTGGTGGCTAACAAAACCGCCATATCCACGGCCCATGAAATTTATGACTACAGGTTTGATTTCTAGTAGGCATTTCTTGGCCATGTTTCTTTCACTATAATGAGAAAATGGATTTCAAAGTGCTTCAAACTTTACAGGATGCTTACCAAACATTAAAGTATTGCTGCCATTTATTGGTTGTGCCTACCAGAAAGCTCACCTTGATAATGAGAGATTAGCTTGAAATGGTAGCTAGATCAGTTCTCTTTAGTTTGTGCAAATTGTGGGACCATAATAACAAAAAATCTCAGCTGACAAATATCTGATGCATTATCTATGTTGTTACTGCCTCTTAGGTTTTGGGGCTTGGCAAACAAGACTGAGATTGAGCAGGTGCAGAAAAAATAAGAGATTAGAGGGAAATGATGCTCAGAGAGGCTTTCATTGGACTGTGGTGGGGAGACTGGCCCTTGTCTCTGCTTGGCCCTATTAATCTGTATTTGTATTATGTTTTCTTTTTTTTCTTTTTCATGTTCATTGGTGTTAGTGATTGGAGTATTTTACTACATTAAATATTCTCTCCTCAAGTTACATTATATACCAATACAAACTACTAGATGTCTAAGGTTCATTTAATAGTCTGAAATTAGAATAGGATGAGGAAAGAGAATCAACTGAGCACTTTGTTAAATGTCTGACTTTGCCCTACACGTATTGCATAGATTATAATATTGTTGTGATGACCCTACAAAACAAAGCAGATGATATGATTCCTCCATTTTTGTTCTTTTTGCTCAGGATGGCTTTGACCATTCTGGGTCTTTTGTGGTTCCATATGCATTTTAGGACTATGCTTTCTTTTTCTATTAAGACTATCATTGGTATTTTGATAAGGATTGCATTGAATCTGTAGATTACTTTGGGTAGTATGGACATTTTAACGATGTTGATTCTTGCAATTTATGAACACGGAATGTATTTCCATGTTTCTGCATCCTCTTCAATTTCTTTCATTAATGTTTTATAGTTTTCATTGTAGAGATCTTTCATGTTTTTGATTATGTGTATTCCTAAGTATTTTATTTAATTTGTAGCTGTTGTGAATGAAAGTATTCTCTTGGTTTCTTTCTCAGATGGTTTCTTATTGGCATATAGAAAAGCAAATGATCTTTGTATGCTGCTTTTGTAACCTGTAAATTGACCATATTTGTTTACCAGTTCTAATAATTTTTCAGTGAAGTTTTTAGGTTTTCAGATATCCAATCATGTCTTCAGCAAACAAGAATATTTTGACTTCCTTCATTCCAATTTGGATGCCCTATATTATTATGTTGAATAATAGTGGTGAAAGTGGGCATCCTTGTCTTGTTCCAGACCTTAGAGGAATGACTCTCAGTTTTCCCCCCAGTATAGTACTAGCTGTGGGTCTGTTACCTGTAGTTTTTATCTTTCTGAGGTATGGTCCTTCTGTGTCCATTTTGTTAAGAGTTTCATAAAAGGATGTTGAACTTTACCAAATGCATTTTTGGCATCAATCGAAATGACCCTGTGGTTTTGTCCTTTATTGTGTTGATTCTGTCTCACCAAGTGTTTTTGAGCATAGTAATTGGTTTTACCCTCTTCCATATTTCACCTGCTATTTCTTAAAGGAGGCCTTATTCTTGACAACTTTTACAAACCCCATACTTTGGAACAGAGACCCATGTATGCAGGTTTGCACAGACCTGTGGCTGAGCGCTGGTGGTGGGCTGCCTGACTGAGGGCTGCTGGTGGGCTGCCCAGCTGAGCCCTGGTGGTGGGCTGCCCGGCGGAAGGCTGGTGGTGGACTGCCTGGCTGAGGGCTGCTGGTGGGCTGCCCAGCTGAGCCCTGGTGGTGGGCTGTGCTTTTTGTTTCTGTTACTGGAGAATGTTTAATGTACTGTCCTTGATTTTGCTAATCCCTTCTCCTACTATGTCTGGCATTGAATCCCTTTATTGACATTTTTTGGTATAGTTTTTGTATTATTCAGCTCTATGATTTGTTTAGTTCATTTTTATGTTTTCTATCTCTGTTGCAATTTTTATTTTGTTCATGCATTACTTTCCTGGCCTCAGTAAACATCTTTTTTTGACTATTACCTTGAATTTCATCATGTGAATCACATGAATGAAATGAATCTCCCTTTCATTAAGGTTGGCATCTTGTTTTTTTGTTTGGAACATTTCTGTTTCTTTATTCTCCCCGACTCTCTTAGTTGGTTTCTGTGCATTAGGAAAAACAGCCACCTCTCTCAGTCTTCAGAGATTCTGAGTGCCTCTCTATCTTTTGTGCTTGAAATCACCATTTTTGTTATATTGGTGTCCAAAGACTACAGTTTACCAAGTCCCACATGTGCTGTAAGGCAGGTGAGATAGGAGACATTCTCTCAAGTAGCAGCTGGAAAAGTAGGGGCACTAGAGTTCAAGTTTTTCTCTCTTCAGGGAGAAGCTGTGAGCTGGAGTTAATTGTTGGGCCACTCTGCACTGGGCCAGAGAGGGGAGCTGTGTGGTCGTTCAGATAGATTGTTCCTTCAAACCATTGCTTTGCTCCTGTTGCCTCCAGGATCTAGTGAGTACTGGGCCCCATCAGCTCTCAGATAAAGAAAGGCAGGTGGAAGCCAGTCCTTCAATTAGCACCCAGAGAAATCAGGGTACTAGATGAGTAGTCCAAGTAATAGAGCCAAGCTGGAGCTTTGTTTTATTGCTGTTGCGATCTGGGGGAGGAGCTGTGGGAATGCCACATGCCTGCTGAAACTCTCTGCCTATCAGCTCCAAAAGACAAGTGAGTTCAACACCAGTTCCTCAGGTAGGGCTGAAAAAGTCAAGGCAATAAATACCTCTTTCCAGGGAGAAGGTGGGAGCTGAGTTTTATAACTACAGTGAGCTGGAGGTGGGAGAGGAGTCATGAGAGAAGCCTGCAGGGTATTCAGAACTGCCACTTTTTTTGTAGACTCTGTGGGACTAGCAAATACAAGGCCCTTTCAGTTTTCAGAGATAGATGACTTTGTAGCTAGACCTACAGGCACCAGCTGGAGAGGTCAAGGTGAGAGGCAGGTTGTCTGACTCCTTTCAGGGAGAAGCTGGAGGCTTATGTATCAACTGAATTGAGCTGGGGGAGGAGCCTCAGGAAGTTCCTGTACACCGTTCAATCTCTCCAGGATCTAGTGACTTCCTTCCATCAGCTCGCAGGTACAGACTAGGTAGAGGTCAGATTCTTGGGCAGCTGCTGGAAAAAGTCAGGGCATCAGATATGTAATCCAACCTATTCCAGAGAGAAGTCAGGAGAGGTTGGCTTTATTGCTTACTTGGTCCGTGCTGAGCCGGGGAAGAGGTATGCCAATTCAAACCAGCTCCATGGCCCTGCAGGGAGTGCTGGGTCCTGTCAGCTTCAGAAGATAAAGAAGTGAGGAGCTAATTCCTTGGGCAGCAGCTGTGAAAAGTGAGGGGCTCAGCGTGTGGTCCAGGTTCTTCCAGGGAGAAGCTGGAGGTTTTATTTTATTGTTGGAGCAGGCTGAGGGAATGTCTGTGTCTATTTTGTGTCTCTATAACAGGATTCTTTTGAGACTAGGTAATTTATATTAAACAGAAATTTATTTTCTCATATTTCTGGAGTCTGGGAAGTCCAGGATAAAATCACTGGCATCTGTCAAGGGCCCTCTTGCAGTGTCATCATATGGCAGAAGACAGCTCAACTTGCTGTTATAATGGCATTAATCCTATCCATGAGGGAATGTCCTTCACAACTCAGTCACCTTTCAGAGATCTGACTCCTTAATGCTGTTAGAACGGTGATTACATTTCAATGTGGGTTTTGGAGGGCCCAAACACTCCAAGTGTAGCAGGGATGGAAGCCACAGGAGGTGCCCCATGTCCCTGTGAGCTCCCAGAGGGCTGGGCTTGCTTGCCCTGCCTTTCAGGTGCAGGCTAGTTAGCAGCAACACCTCCAGGCAGCATCTATTTTGAAATGAGAATTTTCTCAGTCGCTTGTTATGTACACATCCTTCAGCTAGTTTCTGGATCTTTCTCAGAGGGACTTTGTCCATGTGTAGGTATTTATTTGGCATGTCTAAGGCTGGAGTGAGAATTCTGTGCCTCCTGCCCCACCATCTTGTTGAAGTATTCACTAGAATGGTTTGTTTTATATTCTGTTAGTCATTATATTCCTGAATTTAAGTATTTTATACTTATTCATGGATGGCAGTTTAGCTAGGTATAAATTTTTGGATTAAAGGTATTTTTACTTAATGACCAACTGAACTTCAACAAAGCAGACAAAACATATACTGGGGAAAGGACACCCTACACACCCTTTTCAGTGAAGGATGCGGGGAGAGTTGGATTGCCATGTGCAGAAGAGTGAGACTGGACCCCTTCTCTCAAGATGGTTTAAAGACTTAAGCTGTCAGGCCTGGAACTATAAAAATTCCAGAATAAAACCTCGGAAAATCTTTTTTGGATGTTGGCCTAGGCAAAGGCCAGGCAAAGTCTTATGACTAAGTTCCCAAAAGCAAATGCAACAAGAAGAAGAAAAGAAATAAACAAATGGGATTTAATTCAACTAAAAATCCTCTGCACAGAGAATGAGATTATCAACACAGCAAATAGAAAACTTACTGAATAGGAGAAAATAG
This sequence comes from Arctocebus calabarensis, assembly GCA_963573935.1. Classification (NCBI taxonomy): domain Eukaryota; kingdom Metazoa; phylum Chordata; class Mammalia; order Primates; family Lorisidae; genus Arctocebus; species Arctocebus calabarensis. The sequence continues at coordinate 5,555 of CAUYON010082848.1, forward strand.
TCACAGACCATATGTATCTTAAGGAACTACTATCCAGCAGATACGTATGTGTGTGTGTAAAGAACTTGAACAATGGAACAGGGGGAAGAAATGGGTAAGTCCATTAAAAAGTGACCAAAGGACATGAAAAGACATTTTTTCTTTGCAATTAGCAAAGTTTTATATTACCAGACAGAAATTTATAAGCAAATAGAATATACCTAAGAGAGGTGCAGGGCTCTTTTTCCTATAAACTTTTTTTAGAAAGTTGCTATGTTTTTTGTTTTTTTTTTTAATTTCAGGTTAATGTGAAGGTTCAAACAATCAAATAATTATATTTGCATTTGTTAGGCAGAGTCCCTTTTGTAGTTATGTCCTGCACCCAAAAGTTATGCCATACACCCCTATATTGTGCCCATTAAGTAGTAGCACCCCACTCTCCCTCCCTTCTTCTGCTCCCTCGTTCTTCCTTTCCCAAATTTGAATTGAAATGAAGTTTTTGCATATGCAGGCATGAATTAGATGGTATATTGGCTTCGTATTAGTACTAAGTACATTGGGTATTTACTTTTCCGTTCTTGTGATACTTTGCTGATAAGAAGGTTCTTCAACTCTGTCCAGGTTAATACAAAAGATGTGAAGTCTCCATCTTTACTTGTGGCTGAATAGGAGTCCATGGTATGCTTATATCACAGTTTGTTAACCCATTCTTGGGTTCATGGGCATTTAGGTTGTTTCCACGTCTTGGTGATTATAAATTGAGATATAATAAACAATCTACTGTAAATGTCCCTATGATTAAATGATTTTTTTTTCTTGTGGGTAGATGTCAAGTACTGGGATTGCAGGGTCAATTGGGAGGTCTAATTTGTGATCTTTAAAGATTCTCCATACTTCTTCCAAAGAGGCTGTATTAATTTGTAGTCCTATGAACAGTGTAAAAGTGTTCCCCTCTCTCCACATCTACGCCAGCATCAGCAACTTTGGGATTTTGTGATGTGGGACAATCTTATTGAGGCTAGGTGATTATCTCAAGGTGGTTTTGATTTGCATTTCTCTGATGATTAGGGATGAAAGACATTTTTGAAAAGACATACAAATGGCCAAGAAATTTATAAAAAATTTCTAAAAATCACTAATCATCGGTGAGAGGCAAATTAAACTTAAATGAGATACCACCTTACTCTAGTTAGAATGTCTATTATTAAAAAGTAAAAAAACAATAGATGATGGTGAGGATGTGAAGAAAAGGGAACGCTTATTCACTGTTGGTGGGAATGCAAATTAGTACAACCTCTATGAAAAAGAACTAAAAATAGATCTATCATTTGATCCAGCAAATAACTGGATAAGTTTCTACCCAAAGGAAAAGAAATCATTGTATTAAAAAAAAAATACTTGCATTGTATGATTATCTCAGCAGTGTTCACAATAGCAAATATATGGAATCAACCTATGTACCAACCGATGAGTGCATAAAGAAAGTGTGATATACACACCCACCACGGAAAAACTACTCAGTCATAAGAATTACATCATGTCTTTAGAGCAATGTGGATGGAACTGGAGGACATTATCGTAAGTACAAGAACTCAGAACATCAAATGCCACTTGCTCCCACTTAAAAGTGGGAGCTGAATAATGAGTACACAGGGACACAGAGAGAGGAATAGTAGACATTGGAGATTAAAAAGAGTGGGAGAGGGGTGTGCAATGAGAAATCACCTGAGGGGTACTATGTACACCAATTGGGTGAGGGCTACACAAAAAGTTCTGGTGTCTCCACTATGCCATATATGTATATAACACATCTGTACCTATAGCCCACAAATGAATTTTTTTAAGGCTATTTTTCTCAAGATTTCGAAGGTTTTTCTGGTCTCCACTGTGGCTGATGATTCTGCTCTAAATCTAATTACTCTTCTTCCACAGTTAACTATTTTGATTGCTTTTCTGTTGTTGCTGATTTATCTATTTTTGTAATTCTTTTGGTCATTGCATAAGGTATTTTGAGGATATATTGTTAGGTTATGCATATATTGATGATACATTTATACTCACTGACATATAATTATACATTTGTGGCCAGGCATGGTGGCTCATGCCTGTAATCCTAGCACTCTGGGAGGCTGAGGCAAGAGAATTGCTTGAGTCCAAGAGTTTGAGGTTGCTATGAGCCATTCTGTCTCAAATACATAAATAAATAAAATACATAAATTTATACATTTGTATTGTTTGACAACTGACTCAGACATGTAAAAGTTACACATCATCCAGCATTAACTGGAATCCTCTGGCATTCTTTTAAACACCTTTGTGTTTTGGTTTCAAGAGTCAGAAATCTACAAAATAGCTAACACAAAAAAGAGCCTTTATTAGCTCGACTAACTGTGAAGGGGCAAGATGAAGTAGATGTGTCTGGAATTAGGGACCTGAATTTTTCCACAACACTTCTATTTCTCTGCATTCTATCTTTTCTTCTAAAATAGTCCAGTTTTCAGATGCTAAGGCCATGGTCTTTGTCCATTCTGCACTTACATAGGAAAGACTTTGTAACCAGATAATAAAGTCTGCTACCTTCCCAAATCCCAGTAGAAATTTCCTAGGGAAAGTTTCTCATCCTCCCAACTTTGAACATTAGCCCATCCCCTGTCCAATCCACTGTGCCCAATTGAATGGGCTGCCATGATCAACCCAGTCTGTTTATTGTGCTGACACTATGGTCAGCCAGAGTGGGATTGAGTTTGTTAGCAAAGAAGGGGAAAGAAGCACTGAGTAGATAAAAAACAATAATGACTATACCTTTCCTCCTACTTTTCCAGAGATTAGAAACATGACCTTTCCTTAATTCTAACCTTGTTCTTGCAATATATCTTTGTCATTGCCTTTATGGGGCCTTCCTTAGTCTTACTTTTGTATTTAATAAATTTTGTATGCTTTTCAGCATGTTGTATTTTCTTTATAGAATTTATCACCTTGCCTCATGCTTATAGCAAAGTATATCTTTCTTATTAGACTATAATTTCTGTAGTAGGGGACCATGTCCTTTTCATTTTATAACCTTCATTTATTCATTCATCCAATCATGCATTCCCTCTACCAATTTTTATTGATTACTTAGTTTGTGCCAGAGACTGTGATAATCACTGGACAAATAGTGTACATTCAACAAGCCTTCTGGAATAAAGCTTTCTGAATATTCTCAGAAAACATTTCTATTATGCTACTAAGGTGTTGACAGGCTAGATGCTTTCTTTTCATTTTCTTGTTAAATGTAATTTAAAAGCACGAAGTCTAGAGAGTGACCTTTGAAATGTTACACATGATGTGCATTTCAAGGGCAAAAATTTGGATTGGAGTACCAGCCTCCTCACCATGTTTTGAAGCTTGATGCTTTAGGGGGAAAAAGAGCAAAGCAGGTCAGAAAATCCCCTCCACGATGAGACACACTATGGGGCCGAGTGCATCCTTGTTTTCATTAAAACACATAATACCTCATTGTATTAAAACAACTGCATGCTATTTGAGAAGCACTAAAATAACTTCCAGTGCTTCTTGGGGTGCAGCACCAAATAGAACAAAAGGTAGAATTAAAAAGTAGAGGAAACGAAACCCCATAATCCATCCTTAGACTAGCACTTGTTTTAATCATGAGAAATGTATTGAGTTTTTCTTTCCTTAGAAATAACTTTTCCTTAGAAATAAACAATTGATGTTCTCACTTAGTTTTATATTTTCCTGCAGCCCATGTGATGTTACCAAAAACCTGCTCAGCACAGAATGTGTACACATGCGTGTGTGTGATGCACGCACATGTGTATAAAGTTTGTTAAACTCTGAGACTCACCCTAAACCTACACATTTTACAAGGACAGCTGTGTGTGGTATGGGGGGAAATGAAGTGTCACAGAGCCAGGAAGCTCCTTACAAGGTCAAACATGTACCCATTCATTTATTTTTATCTAATGGAAGAGTTCTTTCTCACTGTCTTTACTTTATACAACTCAACTTTTATTCCTGAGTTGCTCCCCCCTTTCCACGTGTCCAATACACACTCATTCTCCAACTGTCAGAAACAGGAAGTGCTCAACTCACACAATGAGGAAATGTATTATGGAATCTGGAGTTTTCAGGATTGGTTAATTCCAAGTTCAGTGGCATCACAGAGATCCCAAGTTCTTGCCATCTCGAATCCCTTTGATCTTTGGCAGCTCAACTTTGACTTCAAGTTAATGTATCTCATGGTAGCAAGACAGCATATAACGATGTCCTGCTGAAAGGGCTGTCTTTTCCATGTGCCTCTTCTTCAGAGTAGGGAAACCTTACCCCTAAGTCCCCACAGATTTTCCTCAAGGTCATTTGCAAGGATTGGGTCACATACCTTGACTAAAGCAATCCATGGAAAAGGGAGTGGGATTAGTATGATTGCCTTGAATTAACAAGATTTACTTCTGAGTAATAAAAGAGATGGGTAGATACTGGGCAAAAACTCTAAGCTCTTTTGGCAAAGAAGAAAGGGGAATTGTACATTGAACAGGCCACACTTGGTATCTCTTGCACACGCCCCAAATACATCTCTCCCTAACCATGCTAGATGGAATTAATCTTTCTGCTCTGTGCTCTCCATAAATATGAACTTGAATGAGCATATTGGAATACATATCTGATACATATCTTAGTTTTGGCAGAGAATAAAACCTTAACAATATTTTAAAGCATCCATCTCTTAACAAATTGTTCTTTCTTTAATGTGCAATAGTGGCAAGATTAGATGAACAAAGCAATGGGAATGAAGCAGGTATTGAGTAACTGTCTCCATAATCATTCTTCAAGTGTTAATCTGCCATAGAACATGAAACAGTTTAGAGAAAGTTTTCTTTTCACAAATAGTAAAACATGTCTTCTATAGAAAGACATTATGTCTTAACTGATTAAAAAAAAAGTCATTATTTCAATTTTTTTGTGGAAAGCCCAGAAAAAAAGAAGAGCTCAAAGAATCATGAAATTCACAAAAAAATCCCAAATGTCTTCATTAAGGACATAGCCACTTTTAAATGAACAAACATATTTATATCTAGCAGTGGTTAAATGTGGCATTCTGTTTATTTAAGTCAGTAATTGCTATAAATGATAATGATTCTTCCTATTCCTAGATAGCCAATGCATTATTCATTCCTCCTTAGACTGAGATATGAGAAAATTAGAGCTATTTTAAATTTTATGTAGTGATTTATAGGAAGAATAGATTATTCATTAAGATAATGGATGCATATTAAACAAAGGCATCGATGCTTTCTTGTTTATTTTTCCTAATGTTTTATTAATTTTGTTGTTCATTTAAAAAAAAATATTTTACAGTTTAATATCTTCGTGTGGAGCTGAGGTTCTAATGAATGTAAATGTTAGTGTCCTTATTGAAGATCAATCACTTTAAGGGGAATTCAACATGTGATAACATATATGGCCTCATGCTCACTCCTGCACTCTTCATATGAGTTAGCACATGATGAAGCTGAGTAAAGAACTAATGTTCCTAATTCAGTAAGTACAAATTATTTATTCTTAAAAACAAGTAAATCTACTGTAAAAAAGTTGGAGACCTAAGTTATTGGTTCTTAGATATTCCTTCTGGAATATTAAAACCTATTCATCACATGAGATGTGATAAAGACATTCTTTATATTGACACAGGCAGGCCATTTAGTTCAAAAATTCTACCTGTCAAAGTGTAGATGACTTCTGATTTTTCAAGGGTCAAAATCTGAAAAATACCCTGTCTTAAAAATAACCAACCAACCAACCAACCAACCAAAAAAACCCAGCTATAGACCTTGCATCCTGCGTTCCATGGTTTCAGGCGAAGCATGATAATGACAGACATCTAGGAGCTGACTCTCTGTTATCTATTTTGCTTATAAACACACTTCAATAAGTAAAACAAAAGTTATAATGCAGATTTTGAATATCTTTATTTTTAGACTACTAAAGCTCTGACCCCTCCCCCCTCACACACATGAATTTCTACTTTTTTTTTTTTTATTGACTACTCTCTAAATTAGAAACGAATCCTGAGCTTATTTTCACTAAATGAAGGCTACTTTCATTACGGACTGGAGAGTGGCCATCAGAGCTTTAAAACTGCCTTTCCTCAGCTCTCATAGTCAAAAGACTCAAATGTGTTTTTAGCAAGTTGTATGTATGCATGTTATCACATCTTTTCACCAAATAACATATAAGTTAGTGCTCTCATTATACGACAATGTCAAATACATCTCATTATCTACCACATGGAAGAAAAATAATTTCATTCTTTTAAAGTTAAAGTTCAAGTGTTTCTGGGTACTTCCAATACCTGAATGCACAATTGAATAAGAATGAATATGGAAGATTAAATATGAGAAATAAGACTGCTATTAAAAAATATAGATTATTTGGACAGTCTTTTCCAAATTTAGGTAGAAATTCCTCAGTACTTCGCTACTTTTACAGTCATGTACCACATAGTGTCATTGTGGTCATAGATAGACTGTGGATGACAGTGGTTCCATGGGTTTATAATGCCATATTTTTACTGTACCCTTCCTATGTTTAGATATGTTCAGATGCACAAATACTTACCACCGTGTTTTGGTTGCCTGTGGCCTGTTGCACAGTAAAGTGCTGTCAGATCTGCATAGCCTAGGAGCAGCAGGCCATACAGATAGCCCAAGTGTATGGCAGGGGCCCTCCCATGGAGGTTTGCTAAGTGCACTGTACCATATTTGCATAACCGTGAAATCACCTGATGGTACGCTTTTTCAGAGCAAATCTCAATGTTCAGTGCTGAATGACTGTCTTTAGATTTGGCCAAATATCACCTCAATGCAGAGTGCCCTGCCCGCAGAGAGTTCACAGCAACCACAATCCAAGGACATCTTAATCACCTCTGCAGGCAGCTTTTGTGGGTTACCTGTTTGGACCCTGGACAATTATTACCCTTAGACAGACATTATTTTCTATCCTACGCGTGATTCCCACTTTCCTGCCATTGTTAGAAAGAGCCAAGGTCAGCCTCATCTTAGGGCCATTGCAGATGCTGTTTCCTCTGCCTGGGGCTATTTTCCTTGCCTTATTTGCATGGCTGGTTTCATTCCCAAATTTGCAAGTATCATCACTTATGACATGCCATCTTTTAACTACTCCATCAAAGTCCCTCTTTTAGTTCTTTCTCATCATACACGTCCTTTCCTTGATGTTATTTGCTGTAGTTTATAATTGTTTATTTATTTGTTGTCTGTCCCCCACCATTCCCACTTCTTAGTGATTGAAAACTCCACAGGAGCAAGGAAACATAGTAGACAGCAGGTGTTTTTTAGACAATTGATGACTGGATGAATGATCCTGGTATCAGGACCAGAATTGAATCCCAGGTCTCCAGACTACTACTGAGGTGCTTTTAGCCAATACAAACTTTACAACAAAATATAATGAATTGTTTGCTACTTTCTACCCAAGTAGAAAGTAAGTGCTTCACTTGGCCTAAATTCAACCACTGTTTGATTTTCATGGTATACTTTGGAATCATAAAAGAAGCAAGTCCTCCTTAGGAATATTATTGTGGTAATACAATAGTAAGAGTGGTCAGATTCTGAACAGAAATGACAGTTTCTTTTGACAGTTGAAAAGCTTCCGCTTTTCAAAAAGACTGACTCTAAATCAATAAAAACTTTTGACTCCAAATCAAAAGTTACCTTATTTAAAGACAAATCAGTTCTTTGATTTGTGTTCCTTTTTGCTGAATTTTGGCGAATTAATGAAAAAACAGTAAAACTATGTGATTCTTATGGAATTCAGTCTCATTAAGTACAGTTTATTTTCATTTAAAAATGAAACAAAATAAACACATTATTTAAAATCACTTCTTCTTATCACATATCCATCCCACATTGTTTTTATGTTTTAATAAGATTTTTATTTTGAAATAACTTCAGGTTTACAGAAAGCTTCCAAAAATAGTACAGAGAATTTCAGTATCCTCTTTATACACATTCACCATTTGCTTTTTCATTTTTCTTTCTTGATTATGAAGCAAAGGTATAAAAATGTGTATGTAAGTAAAATTATTATCACTATTTGCAACTATTTAAGAGGAAGCTGCAGATGTTTATACCTAAACATTTCAAATAATATATATGTATTTACTAGGAAAAACACCAAACCACAAAAATACATGAGTCTCACAATTAAGTTCATGGACTCATCCTAGAAAAAGTCCTATAGACCTAACTGCTGAATAACACTACAGCCACCTGTGAAGTACTCCCATCCCACATGTTTTTTTTTTTTTTTTAAGCACAAATTATCTTGGGGACTTAACTTGATTCATTTAAGTGTGAAATAATTTCTTGTCTAAGTCAAGGACAGAATATCCTCAAACCCTTGGGCTTAAGTGATTCTCTTGCCTCAGCCTCCCAAGTAGCTGGGACTATAGGTACCCGCCACAATGCCCCACTATTTTCTGTAGTTGTAGTTGTCATTGTTGTTTGGCAGGCCCGGGCCTAGTTTGAACCCGCCAGCCCTGTTGTATGAGGCTGGCGCCCTAACCGCTGAGCTACAGGTGCTGAGCCCAGAATGTCAAATTTTTTCAGATTCTCTTAGCATCAGGCATTTGATTTGCTGTCATGAATGCGTCCTTTTGAAGTTTCCATTGTGGGTGAAATTCCATATTTGAACATGCTTACATACTACTACTTTAGCATTTTATATTACTATATTTTATTGCTAGTAATGAAATGTATACAATTTTTGAAATGAACATTTCCTTTGAGATGGTCTAGAACAACATCTTTATTTAAAAAGTTTTTTTATAGTAACATGTATTTATATAACACCATTTTTAAAAATATAGTTGCAATCAAAAACATAAATTAATAATACTTTTTTTATTATCCTATCCCTTAAAGACAGAAGAGAGAATTTAATTTCCTAATTTCTTTGATTCCAGGGTCTTATTTATGCTGCCATTTGGATATTTTTTTTAACATATTTTCTAAATCCTGGCTAAAGCATACCTGTTTTATCTGGTTTCAACTTTTGAGGATGTTTTAATACATAAATTATCCTATGTGCTATGAGGAAGTAATTTGTAGGTTTAGGGAACAATGTTTCTTTAAGCTTTCTTTTTTGAGATTTAGGGCTGTGGTATTAATAATAGTAGTAGTAATAAATGATTTATTGATTTGGGGACCAAAGCTTTGCTCACTTCTTTATCACACCTAAGAATCGTCTTTATCTCTTAATTTCACATTGAGTAATCTCCCTCTGAAGTAGCATCCCTTTTACCCTGAGGTCAATTTTGGCCCATGCAGTTTTCCTTTCATCTTGAGGCGGCAAGCCATTTTATATCTTCTTCTCCTCTAAATGTTTACATTAAAGCCTTTAAAATTTATTATTATGCTCAGCAAATATAAAATGCTCAGTATATATTACTTAAACGGGAATAAGAACATAATTTATTGTATTTTTACCATAGATGTTGTTTGTTTAATTTAGCTAGCTGGCAAACTACTCACGTGACTTTATATTATTTCATGGTTCATCATGTCATTTGTTCTACAAATGAACTTTATTTGTGTTTCGGCTTTTCCTGAAAAATCTTATCAAATAATACAGGAAAAAAATAATACGTATGTGAGGAAGAAAATTGAAACTTATATTTACTCTTTAAAACAAAGGATTTCAAGACTCTTAGAGCACTGACTGTGCCATATGTTTCTTTCATTATCTTTCATTTTCATCCCCAGTACAAGTTAAAGAACAGATTATTATTAAAGTCTTAGACTTAAAAAAAAGAAGAACTTGTGTTAGGCTCTGGTTCCTAATGGTTTGGGGCAAAAAGGAATTCTAGAGGTGGTCCAATCTAATCGTCTCATTTTTTAGACAAGGAAACTGAAATGTGAGCGATTGTTGTAGCTGGTATAGTGTGTGCTGTGTTGTGTGTGTGTGTGTGTTTGAGATACGTAGAGGAAGGAAGAAAGAGAGATAACATCAAGAATAACGGCCAATGTGCACTCAATACCTAGGCTACTACGTATAATTCTAAATGCTTTTCCTGTATTAGCTTTTATCTTGATAACTCCCTTGTTTTGTTTTTATCTCCATGTTACAGCTAAAAGAGGCCCAGGGCGTTTAAATAAGCTCATCACCATCACACAACTAGTAATGGTCAAACTTGGAGTTGGAGCTATTTAACCTATTTGAGAACTCCTACCTCATTTACTGTATAGCCTCCGTGATTAGAGCCAAGATCTTCTGAGCCCTAATTACTAATCCTATAATGTCTTTATTATGGATATTCTCTGAAAGGTTTGGCTGAGGTTTTTTTTTTTTTTTTTTTTTTGTGACGGAGTCTCTCCTTGGGGTAATGTCATGGAGTCACAGCTCACAGCAAACTCAAACTCTTGGGCCCAAGTGATCCTCTTGCCTCAGCCTCCCAAGAAGCTGGGACTAAAGGAACCTCACCCAACCCCTGGCTATTTTTAAAGGTGGGGTCTCACTCTTGCTCAGGGTGGTCCCAAACCTGTGAGCTCAGGCAATTCACCCACCTCAGCCTCCCAGAGTACTAGGATTACAGGTGTGAGCCACCCTGCTCTGCTGATAGCTGAGTGTTCTAAGTGGAAAATACATATTAGAGGGGTAGTGAAAATGTGGGGACAGTCATGAAAGTAAGTTGGTAAAGCTGGGAGAATAGTGGGTGAGAAGGGATGTCTTACAAGAAGGCCTGGTGGTGTGGAATTCTAGGTGGACAAGTAATCATAAAATGTTGGAAGCAAATAGACCTTTCTGAGTACACAGTGAAATAATATTTATTCAGAGGAGCTTGGACTCAATTACTGTTGGACAGGCAGTGCTTCCCGAGAGGAAGAGCAAATGAAGACATTGTATCAAAGCTCATCCACTGATGTGTCTACTAAATACCTTTCTCATCACTCAGCTTTCCCTCTTCTGAAATAAATTGTGATCATAATTGTTATTTGTCTCTTGAAAGCCTTCTTAAATGATAGTGAAAGGACACCCAGCCAGAGGACATAAAGGCCACTCTCTTCATTTACCTTTTGCTGAGCTGTGAATATTTAAGAGGAGAGGCATAAAATCTTCATTATTGATGTTATTTTTGCCATAGAGGGGTTGTTTCATAAACGACACGCAAGGCGAGGAGGAGAGACACAGATCTCAGCGCCTCAATTAGCTTCCTGCTGACGTGTGCGTGACTCAGGGTGACACGGGACATTTTTATTTGATGGTGTGTGGCATTTCATTCAAGCAGTTGAATTGTTGGGGATCTTTTACCAGAGCTCTTTATAGGGCCATTTTAGGAAAGTGGCACTCTGGACAAATTCAGATTGGAAAATTATAGTTACTAGGGATGTCTTATGAATCAAATAAGATGAAGGAAAAAGTTATATTGTTTACCATAAAATGAGGGCAAGCAGAATTTTCTGGATTTTTTTTTAAGGAAACTCACTAATAGCATAGATTAAATGAGTATTTAAATAAGAGAAGGTCTGAGAATTTAAATAAAAGAAGTTCTGGGTAGAAAATTCTACTGATTATTATTCTTTGATTGCCATTTAGAAAATGTGCTTTAGCCACATAATTCTTTGCCCCCCGAAGCAAACTTCAGTTAACTTGGTCTACCAGTTGGCAATAACGAAACCTCCTAGTGTGAAGTTACACATCAGTGTCTTCCTGCTAGCCACTGCCAAGAATTCCAGGGCAGTGATGGTCAGTCTAGGAAACGTGAAGATGAGAGGAGAATATTGGCATTTAGGGATGTATTTGAAAGCAGTGGCATTATAAGATTGAAAGTAACATGTTCTAGTGGATGAACTCAAATATTCTTAAAGGTAATTATCTCGGGGGCATGTTTAATTTAGTTTAATTATGCAGTGTTAAATGACTTTATTTAATAATAAAACACAAAATATATTTAGAAAGTTTAGATTAGACAAATTTACCATCAACAGTAAGTGCCTAGGAAGTGGCGAAAGATGCAGCATGTATGATAAGGAAACAAAAAAATATATTGTTAGAGGTTCTTGCTTTTTTAGTTTATCAGATTGTTGCCATTCTCTACCCTCGACCCTGAATCCTAGAATAAACTCTGCTATTAACAGTGAACTGATTTAATAAAGGAATGTTAAATATTCAACAAAATAGGAAATCTGCTCTCATTTTTATTAGCATATGGCGTTGAAGAAAGAAAGCCTAAGTCCAAAGGAAGGACTTAGAGACTGAGACGAAGGTTCAAGACAAAGTCATGTCATACAGGACTGAAAAGGGACTAACATAGTTGACCTCTCTGATTTTCTATGACACAGTCACACTGCGGAAACATAAAGCTGACGTTTAGATAACTGGTTATATTCCTTAGTACTAAATATTCCATTGCCAGCTGGGCAGGACAAATTGCCATTGGACAGGACAAATTGCCATTGGACAAAGGCGAATGAGGTTACTGCATTCGCGAAAGGCGAAAAAAACTATCTTCTTATTAAAAAAAAGGTAATGTATAAAATTATGAGAAAAAAATCCGTAGTCAAGAAAAAGATCTCGTAAAATAATATGCTGGTTAACATACTAGAATCAGATAAGCTGAATACGATAGAGAAAGTCATCTGTAAGATTATTATCTTGGATAAGGATAATAAAGGATGTGGATAAGAAAACGTCTTATCCAATGTGAACAAATTTTGAATGGAGCACATAGGAAGTGTTTCTAACAAAGAACAGTCCAAAACAAGTTCTCCCCAAAAGACAGGCAAACAAAACCCGATTCTCCTACCTCACCAAAAACTGTCTGAGACAGTTGGGCTAAGTCCATGTCATCATCTTAGTGATTTTGCTTGGAAACTAGCCCATGAGGTTGAGTCATATTTTCAGATGCTTCCTCTTGGGAACTTTTGTTTTTTCCTTTAAACCAGCATTGATTTTGAAAGCTTTGTCTAATTCTGGCCTCTTGAATGTCCCCGGAGATGTTCCTGAAGGATTATGCGAAGTGTGGCTCCCTTGGGAACTCTATGTAGGGCCTGAGGATGTTGGGAAATGCTTGAGAGTAATTTTCATGCAGACAAAAGGACACCCAGCTGAATGCTAGATTGTAATTCAATCAGGAAGTTCTTATGGCATTCTAAACGTGGGAAGTACAGTTGGAATGCTTTATGAATAATACCACATTGCCAACATTGAATTACAGCTAGTATTTTTATACGGGGACCAGCCATACTAGGGACATAAAACAATTTTATAGCCAGTTACCTTTGAGGTTGAGGGAGATGACAGTTCATCACACTGAGGTCTTTAGTACATGCCAGAAAGAAAGATTATAATATGCGTAAGAGTGAAGGCTCGGCACTGCGTATAGAGGATATAGCGGTCTGCAAAACACTACAGGCCTTCAAAATGAGGACACGGTCGCAATGCTTCTGAGGACACTGTGGTTTCCAGGAACACAAGCCCTACTCCTCATGAAGACCACATTTACACTTTAATCAGAAAAATTCTATGGAGACTAACTTTTCAGTGAGGGAATATTATCTAAACAGAACACAGTCATTTCAGTGGCTAGATGAAAAACTTGTATTTTATGAGCCTCTAAAGAAGTGAGTTGAATGTTATCACTAGATAACACATTGGTCTTGAGGCACCCTGGGGTGCTGATAGCTCACATCATAGCACAAGCTCACAAACCTCTAGCCTGCTTGATAATTGTTAGAGTTATTTTAATTTGAGCTGTAACTAATTATTTATGTAAAAATATACTGTAAGGATGATAATAGGAGAGCAAGAACATGAAAATGTATTTTTCCCAGGCTGTTAAGATTAATGAACCCTCAAAATATTATTAACTTTGTAGAATGAGTACCACATCTAAACAGCTCTGCATTCTAAAATACCGGTCTTTCTTCTCAAAAGAAAGAATTAAGGCGATATTCATGACTGAGTCAGAAAGGCACCACTGACAGGTGCTTGGCATGTTTTCCCTGCACAGCTCGCCCTAAAGACACCTTAATTTTTTCACAAAGCCTTTTTAGTCCAGTATTTTTTTTCCTGGGTCTTTCCCAATGGCATGGGAGGAGGAAGGAGTTTCAGTGTTTCCTTAATCCAGGGAGATGTGCCCTTCTTATTGTCCTAAACACTAACCAGAGCCCCATGAGAACACAGTGCCACTATCGCCCCACCCTGCTCAGTGGGCACAGAAGGAACCTGAGAGGTCTTTCTGGGGATTGCTACAAAACAGACTGGGGACAGAAACTAAGAATGATTAGGAAGTGGCATTCAAATACAGATCAGAGGCCTAGTGGTTCGTTGGTTGGGGTTTGTTGTTCACTGACTTCTTTGATCTCCCTTAACGATATGTGTAGAAAAAAAGTAAAATGGTCTTAAGCAACTACACAAAGAGTTTTAGGACTGAGCTAAGAAAAAGCTGTCAGTCTGGCACTGTCAGCCAAGAAAACCATAATAGTAAGAAATAGCACAAAACGGAAAGCTGGAGGGAGGCAGAGTCGCTGCTTCTGGAGCACCCATGCTGTTTCTCCTTCCCTCCGTCCTTTGCCCTTAGCTCATGGTGTGTGCACGCGTGTGTCTGTGTGCATGTGTGTGCCCGTGCGTTCCTTCACACTGATGCATGTAATACATGGACAGAGAGATTTCAAACTTTTCCTTGTTGAAAGGAAGGCTTCAAATGGAACAATCGTCCATCCCTCAGGAAAATTCCCTTCTTGGGGATTCCTTAAGGCAGGAATTTAAGCAATGATGAGAGAGGTGCCCTTGGACTTGCCCTGTAATGAGATGTCACAAGTCATTAATTTTATGATACTCCAAAGAAATCACAGCCAGCCTATAAAAAAGGAAAAAGAAAAATAGATTTTCTAGGAATCAAAGAAAATACTATTTTTCCAAATTCAGTGAATGAATTTCTCTGAGTCCTTTCTTTTTCTGTGTTGTATTTGAAAATAATTGTGTGTTGTTAGGTTTTGTATTTTCCTTGGAAACACTTGAAAAAAACCCCTCAAAAACCCCTTAGTTTTAGGGTCTTTAAGTAATTGGGTGTTGGAAATCTCCAAAAGGAAGGACATCAAAGCAGAAACATTTAATCAAAAGCCTTTGGTAGCTCTCCATGGCTCCAAGGATCAAGTCCACCCTCCTCCGCGTGGCTTACAATGACCACAGAATGGTTAAGCCCTTACTTCTCTTGACCCCCTTTCTTCGTTCAGTTCCTGTTTTGTTTCTGCCCTTGAAACATCTCATTCCCCTTGCTCCAAACTCCTTTCACTAGGCCACTCAAGGGGGAGGCTCGAGGGGGAGGCTCTGCTTAGACTGAGGAAGCCGAGCTCTATCACATACCCTTCCACCCTCACGCCCAGTGACGCCCAGCCTGCCGCTCCCACTGCACCTTCCCTATCTGGACAGTCGTCACGCTCCGTATAAACTCAGATGCCTATTTACCTGGTGGTAGTGGTCCTCACTAGGCTATAAGTTCTACCATTATGTGCTAGGAGAGACTGTCTAACATAAACTAGCTTTTGCAGAATAGATTGTTTCAAACATGGGGTCCAAATTTTAGCTGTGGCAGTGTGTGAGGAACATTTATAAGAGGGAGGTGCACCCACTGCACATTTTTTTGTTTTCTCTCCAGTTCTCTTTCTCTTCCCTCTTTCAGTATTTTTTTAAAACTGTTGTTTTAAAGTATAGCCCTGGGGTTTTCAAAGGTTTTAGCTTTGCCTCTGGGCTTCATTCATGTATATATATATTTAAAGTATCTTCTTGAGGATTGATTGGCTGGAAAGCTTGGTTGTTATCAAAAGCTCTTAACTTTCTCGGGTCATTGCCCAGTTGCTCGTACAGAAAAGCCTGAATTGTAGGAATGCTTTTAATGTGGTATCCGGTGAAATGGTTGGCCATAGATATTCGTCTCTAAATAAAGTTTTTGGAGGTTATGAAATATGTAAGTCATCTTTAAAGGCCCCCCCTCCCTTTGAATTATAATTTTTCATTATGAGAGTCAGAATACAGTGACTCTCCTTTTTAATTTGTCTCATAAGCAGTGTCCCTTACCCCAATGACATAATATTTTTATTGCATTATGCACCATAATATTTTGCTTTTTGCCCCCTAACTTCACACATGCTGGTTCAGAACATTTTACCACAAGAAAAAAGGAAAACAAGAAACAGACTATGTTTTCATTTGAGAATAATAGTAAAATCTGCATCTAAATTACCTAAATGATATTATTGTCTTCTTAAGTGGCACTTTGTGTTACACATCAATGTTTGTTGTGTCATAATTTACCTTATGTGTTTTTAAAATTCCCTTATCAATCACCTACTCTCGAACTGAGCTATCCAAGATTGTAGCCCCTCATCTCATGTAGCAACTGGAATGTGGCTATTCTGAGTTGAGTTGAGCTCTAAGTATAAAATACAGGCTGGGCTACAAGGACTTAGTTAAAAGGAATTCAAAATGTCACAATTTATATTGATTTTATATTGAAATGATAATCTGAAAATCTGAATGTATCAGGTGAATGGTATTATTAAAATTAATTTCATGTTTCTTTTTACTTTTTTAATGCAGCCACTAGAAAATTTAAAAATTGCATCCATGGCTTGCTTTCTTTATAGTGGTCTTGAACAGTGCTGGTCTGGACAATAGCTAAATAATGAGGACATTTTTTTTCTTTCGTGAGGACAGGTGTTATTTAATCATCCTGGGAGGTAAAACTTGGTGACTAGTTGACCTCTAGGAATGAGATCTCCAAAAGGCAATCAGTATATCTACTGTCCTGAGATAAACTGCTCATAATAACATCAATGACTACTCTAGCGAACTAACAATATTATTTCCCTCTTTAGATTTAATGAGGATTCACTAAGATAGTATGTGTGAATGTTATAAGGAGTAGGGTGCAGGTAAAGACTGTTAGAGATGAAAATGCGCAGGGAACAATTTAAGATCCATTTTCCACCCTGATGGGCAATAGTAATACACTCTGTTGTCGTGGATTCAATTAAAACATCAGAGAAGGAGTCTCTTTTGGTTTATGTGAAAACTTGTTATGCCAGAAGCATTTTTCATGGAGCTATATAATCTAGTGTAAATATCCTTCTAAATGGTGCATGATGTTTTGTTTAATCAATATATCAGCCCTTATTCAACCATTCCCTTATTATTAGACATTGGTTCTTTTCATTTTTTTACAACCATTATTAATGCTATAGGGAAAAAATATCTGCAAAACTTTTCTCATAGTTTAGGTAATTTTCCAAGGATATCAGAATGATTTTCAAGGAGATAGATTATGTAAGAGGAGCAAAAATTCATGTTTCTGGCTGAGACTAAACAGTTACCCAACTAGAAGGGAGCTGGATATAAGCTGTTTCCTCACCTGGCTTTCATTTCTAGGGTAGAAAAGATAAGAGGAGAAGGAGAAAAGGTTTTCTTTCTTTCTTTTTTTTTTTTGAGACGGAGCCTCAAGCTGTCACCCTGGATAGAGTGCTGTGGCATCACAGCTCACAGCAACCTCCAATTCCTGGGCTCAAGTGAGTCTCCTGCCTCTGCCTCCCAAGTAGCTGGGACTACAGGCACCCGCCACAATGCCCGGCCATTTTT
>CAUYON010082851.1:0-45418 GCA_963573935.1 Arctocebus calabarensis
CAGTGAAGTCAAGTTGATGAAAGTTGCCAGAGCACATCCAAAGGCCAAGTTGGTTTTGCGGATTCCCACTGATGATTCCAAAGCAGTCTGTGGCTATGACCTGCCAGAAATGCATGTGGGCGACTGGATGCTCTTTGAAAAAATGGGTGCTTATACTGTAATTGCTGCTTCTACTTTCAATGGATTCTGGAGGCCAACAATCTACTATGTGATGTCAAGACCCACGTGGCAACTCATGCAGCAAATCCAGAACTCCAACTACCTACCAAGTAGAAGAGCAGAATGTTGGCACTCTGCCTGTGTCTTGTGCTTGGGAAAGTGGAATGAAATGTCACCCAGCAACTTGTGCTTCAGCTAGTATTAATGTGTAAATATCATTCTGTAGCTGTTAACTGCAGATTTAGCTTAAATTAAGGGATTTGGGGGAGCATTTAACTTAATTATTGCTAGTTTTGAAATGTCTTTGTAAGAGTAGGGTTGGCACAGATGCAGCAATATGTAAGATTACGAGATGGGGTTCACACTTATCTGTGTTCCTATGGAAACTGTTTTAATATTTGTTTTATATGGATTTTTATTCACTTTTCAGACATGCTATGAAAGAGCACCCCTCTGCTGCTCAGCAAGCATTTGTAGCTAGTAGAGTGGCAGAATGGGCCAAAAGCTTAGTGTTGTGACCTGTTTTAAGAATAAATTATCTTGAAATAAAAAAAAGAAAGAAAGAAAGAAAATGTGGATACAATTTACCAAATGGAACTGGCTGAACTGCAGAATTGTGACTCTCTGAAAGACGCATTCCAGTCAAGCAGCCTTCCTAATTTCTATGCATCTCTCCCCTCTGAGACATATCCTAATCTCAGGAACCATGCACTCAAAATGGCAACCATCTTTGGTAGAACTTACGTCTGTGAACAGACTTTTTCCAGAATGAAACATCTGAAATCTCCAACCAAATCTAGACTAACTGATGCACACTTGGATTACTTGTTACAACTAGCAATGACAAATATGGAAGCGGACATTGACCATCTCATTAGCCAAAAGCAGGCTCTTAGTTTCTATTGAAATACTGGTAAGTTTGTTGATGTAACTTTATTTCTTCTTCATTTTAAATATCGTATATGTTCCTATTTTATTTTTTTACTTCAAAATAAGATATGTGGAGTGTACATAGGAATTTGTTCATAGTTTTTTTTTTTTAAACTATAGTCCGGCCTGCCAATGGTGTGAGGGACACTGACCTGGCCCCTTATTTAAAAAGTGTGAGGACCCCTGGCTTAGGGTGTTGGTGAGCACAGGAAAAGGATCACAAATATTATCTTATGGGGAATGGAGGCTACTGAGAATCTAATAACAGGATCATTTTGTTTTAGAAAAAGTGCTCTGGTGAATTTAGGAGAAGATATTAAATATATGAGATGAGAGGAAAGCCAAGGAAAAGATAAAGGCTCTCTCATTAACAAATTTGATATTAGATGTCTGTAGTTGCTAAATACAAGAGGGTATAGACATGACAAACTTTAACATGATGTGATTCTTTATTTTATGAGATTGAAACTATAAAACCCCAAACTTTAAAACCCCATTATGAGGTTTTACAGTTTTAATTTTTCAATAAATTTTGATTCCTTAAATTCTGCATTATTAAGATTTCAAA
Organism: Arctocebus calabarensis; assembly: GCA_963573935.1. NCBI lineage: Eukaryota > Metazoa > Chordata > Mammalia > Primates > Lorisidae > Arctocebus > Arctocebus calabarensis. The sequence continues at coordinate 1,658 of CAUYON010082851.1, forward strand.
TACTCCTTAGAGACATACTCTTATTTGACAATGTGAATGTTACTTTCTTTGCATTACTATTATTATTGCTTAATACTTCTTTGCAGCAATCGTCTGATTTCTTTTCTGAACGTATTCATCTTCATTTGTTCTTTGCGAGGTTTTTGTTTCTGGTCCTTACCTTAAACATTGTTATCATTGTTAAATTGTAAACCTTTTTAATTTTGTGAAGGCAAAAAGTGGAAATCTAATTAACACATGTACATGTTAAAATTTAAAAGAAAAGATTTCAAATACTTGAAATGCAGTCTGAGAAAAGTCAATGACATAATACAATTATGAAAAAAATTCTAGATTTTCCAGCTATTCCTTTTGTCCAGCTGTCTTCACAATTTTGCAATGTATATTTGCATAATATTTGCTAGAAATTAAAGAAATGTAATTTTTATAGGAAATTAAAGAAACATAGGCATTTCTAGGAACCTATTTAACCTATATCCACAAAGTTATATTTGTATAGAAATTGCCTTACTTTTCCTCCTTAGTGGTGATGGAAGGAAAATGCCTCCCTCCCACCAATCCCTCAGAGGAGATTAAGGCTGGTGGTCTTTTACTCCGCAGAGAACTAGCTGAGTTTAACGCCCTAGAAATCTGTGTGTGTGACCTCAAGCAGGAGGCTTTCTCAATACAAGGCTCAGATTTCAAATTACTGCAGGACACCTTTAAGGTTAATAATAATAACAATAGAAACTGATATATCAATAGGAGAAACTGCAGATGTCTTTGTTCCCTCCCTCATCTTACCTTCTGGGCAAATAGACTTCAATACAATCAGATTGGAACAAACACTCTAGGCCAGTGGTTCTCAATCTTCCTAATGCCAGCGACCCTTTAATATAGTTCCTCATGTTGTAATGACCCCCACACATGCGGAGTGGTGTCTCAGTTCCTAAGACCATTGGAAATACATGTTTTCTGATGGTCTTAGATGATCCTTGAGAAAGGGGAAAGGGTCGTTCTACTCCCAAAGGCATCATGACCCACAAATTGAGAAACGCTGCTCTGGGCCATTGCTGGAATCCCCTAATGGTCAATGGACCCCTGACATTCCACTTTTAATTCTAAAAAACAAGAGAAAAAAGAAAGTAAAGCAATTGCCGTACTTTTTATTATCTTTAAGTCTATATTTAATCCCCGCTGTTAAGAAAATTTAAAGTTATGGGAGTGAAGGCAATGGCTGTGGAAATCCAGAAAAGAGAAATGGGAAAGTAAAAAGTATAGGAACATTCTGGTTGTCACTGAACAACATGGAGGCTAGATAATATAGTGTCATCTAGATATGAAAAAGAGTTTATTAGATATTAATGAGATATTTTCTACATATTATATAGATGTTAAGGAAAATATATAATTTGTGACAATTTATATTACACTCTACTCTAACAAACTAGAAATGAATTGACCTTTGAGTTTCTTTACAAAAACATTAAAGATTCTTTGAGTACCAAAAATAATAACCTATAGACACGCACACACACACAGAATAATAATAACCTATACATATATTTTGAGAAGTATACTAGAGTTGTGGAAGCAAAAAGATGGCTCATTCAAATCAGATAATTTGAGAAGAGTTTAATAAAGATATTGTTGTAAAGATGTGGGTAAGATTTAAGAAATACAGTTATTCTCATAAGGTAATACTTAGGAATGCCATTAGCACCTGTAAACTAGCAGGGACAAAATTTAGGAGAGGGAATGGCTACTAGAGCCTAAAGATGATAATTATATGGAAAAGAATGCCTAATAGAAATTGTGAAGATGATTCTGAAGGTAATGGACCCGTTGGATGCAGTTCCTATGGGTGAGTCTTTCATGAAACAAAGCAGGATAAAGAAAGATGGAAAGTAATCTAGGAGGTTATATCAAAATGCCTTTTGATTAATATTATATTTATTAATATTCTAAATATGTATCAGTATTATAAACTTTAAAATTAGATAATATATAAATACATACTTAAAAATAAAAAGTCTTAAAGTAAATTATTTTGGGGTTCTTTTTCAAAATATTTTATTTTGCATCAATTAGAAGATTACTTTCTTTAATTCAGGCCCTTGTCAAAAGTACCTTACAAATATTATTTTTGTCTACTATTATTAGTTTTATTTTTACAGAAAATAATTTTCCCAGACCATATACCATTATTGTAAGACAAAGGATAATTTTAACCTATTCATTTAATCATTTGGTAAAAGTTTTCAGAGTTTCCACTTCAATATTGTTTTTTAGTACTATGAAGGTATTATTTTATTTTATTGACAAAAATATTAAAACACTGAACTGATATAATAGTCCCAGTAATAAAAATGCGTATTAAATCTCTTATATAAATGATCTTGACACATTTAAAACAAATAATCTAAGATCATGTTTAAGAGAAGCAGTGTAGTGACACAGAATCCAACAACAACAACAACAAAGGCCCAGGTTTCAGGTTGAACTCAGGACGATGGGATTTGGGTCTTGGTTATACCCTCTGGAAGTCTGTGCATCAATTGTACTAGTCAAGGATAACATTTATGGTATTAAATAAGATACTGTTTTACATGTTTCTGCTGACACTATTCCTTCTGTTCTTGTTCTGTATACACATACAGGTGCCTCCATTCTGACTTTTAGGCCCCTGATTAGGTTTTCTGAAACCCATACTGCAAACAATACCTTGAAAGTAGCACTGGTTTTTTTGATTTCCAATGAGAGACTGTATTAAAGAGAAATTCATTTGAAATTTCTGAAGTTGGGTTTTGCACATGAGAAGCAAGGTTGGCAGAATTAATGCTGGCAAGCAAGTGAAAGAATATTGGTAAATTAAAATCTGTTTTCCTGCCCCAAATGAACCACAAACTAACAAAAAAGGGTCTAGATAAACACAATTGGTAGAAAATCTCTCCATGAACATTGTACTCCTCAGGAGGCTGAGGACTACAACTCTGCTTTCCTCATTCCTAATTCTCTCCCCATCTGGACTAGAGGTAGAAGATGGTTCTACTATTGTGGGTTTCCTTTTTTTTTTTTTTTTGAGACAGAGTCTCAGTTGTTGCAGTAGGTAGGTGCTGTGACATCATAGCTCACAGCAACCTCAAACTCGGGCTCAAGCAATCCTCTTGCCTCAGTTGTTCTATGTTTAGTAGAGTCAGGGTCTTACTCTTGCTCAGGCTGGTCTCAAACCTGTGAGTTCAGGTTCAGACAAGTTCAATCCACTTGTCTCAGCTTTTCAGAGTGCTAGGATTATAGACGTGAGCCACCACAAGTGGGCGGGTTTCTCTTTTTAGAATGCACCAAGACTTTTTTTTTTTTTTTTGTAGAGACAGAGTTTCACTTTATCACCCTCAGCAGATGTTTGGGTGCCCACCCCAATAGGACAGCATGCAAAATCTCTTTCAAAATCCTGTTATACAAATTTCCTAAATATCATCTAGAAATAATTATAATATTTTTAGGTTATTTGGTACTAATATAATAACTATTTTTCAAAGATTTCAAAGGTGGATTGAGAAATTAAAATCATTATAATTGTGTTTATTGAGATTTTAGCAATGACAAATGAGTTAAAAAAGCACATTTGATGATTTTCTGTCACATTGATTCAAATGTGTATAAAATTTATACAATATGGAAGGTTCATGGAATCAACTATGTGGAATGTGAGAACTACATATCATAAGTGATAAATAATTCTCAGATAGCTATGTACCTAATTTATATTTGCTTTAGGAAAGAAACAATTAATGAACCTTTTAGACAAATGAAAATTGGACTGGTTGTTATGACAGAGCATGCTTCCAGTTGGAAATCATACAGGGTATGTTTTAGGACATACAGCATGTATTGGCACATGGAAAAATCTGAAAACTCTGTTTTATAAATATAGATATTCTGCTAGACATCATATTCACAGAGTCTTACTGGAGAAGTAGTTTATGTTAATATTAAAAGGGAGATTAAATTAGAGGGATAATACCACCTTGTACTTGAAGCTCTGTGTTTTAAAATATTCCAATTCTTATTTGAAAATAACTGAACAAATTATATTTAATTTTAAATTTTGAAATTTCATAGAAACAAAAACAAAATGTTATTGAAGATAACAATGTTGTTTCTTAGCTATAAACCTGTCATAATTATAATTTCAGTTATTGCATTAATTTTAAAAATGTGGATGAAGCATTAATTATTTTAGACTCATACTTAAATTATGGGAAGAAACTCCTTTTTTCCTTTTTAAGAAAGAATTGTGTTATATTTGAGAAAAGTTTTTTAAAAAGCTAGTAGACTTGTTTCAAAATTTAGACACTATATTTCCTTTAGTTTTCTTCTATCTCAAATAATGTAACTTCCTTTTATTGTTTTATATTCCATATTCTATCCAACACTAAATAATTTGACTCTAGAATCACAATTTACTTCAGAAGAGGAAAAGAGTCCTTTCCTTTTAATACCTATATTGAAATAGGGAACATTTGTTAGGTAAATGAGAAAGAATTACAAACAAACATAATAATCCATGTAAAGAATATAATTTAGGGGAGGGAGAAGATGCCGATGAATAAAATAATAGTAATTTTTTTAAACTTAGTTTTTCATATCATGTGTCCAAATGGTGATGACAGAAAAATTAATGAAAGATATGCATAGAATGTTAATGATGGTTAGTCTAGGTGGCAAAAACAAAAATTATTTAAATAATTGTTAATTGTCCACATTTCCTGAATTTTATAGTTTTCTTTCTTCTCAATTTAGCTGTAGTTTTCTAATTTTTAGGTTATATTCTTATATAACAAGAGAAAATTATGAGAAATAGCATAATGTCATTCTTTTAAAAGAAATCATTATGTAGTATATGTATTTTTCTCACTGTTAATTTAAAAATAAGTGGGTGTTGAGGCTCAGAAACTTGTATCCTAAAATACAGTGTTTTGATATGCTTGATTGATGAAGAAGCTTCAAAGTCTCTTTGATCCCCCTGCCCCCTTCTCAATCCTTTGTCTCTCCCAAAATATAAGATGAAGTTCTTCTCAGCACTTGCCTAAAGTCTGGTCCTGCCAAAGAAGAAAACAATTGCCTCTGAATCCTTCCTTCGGTTTTTATTAATAACATATATTGACGGAAGAAAGATTGAAATCTGCAAACAAATTGAACAAAGTCACCAACCATTGTCTGCTCCGTGGGCCCATCAGACTTTGCCCTAAGACGTGTGTTCTTCATTCCCACTGACATCCCATCGAAATCATTTACTACCTCCCCCTCCCCCAAGTCATCTGCAATTTTCTCTCTTCCTTTCCTCTAAGACAAAAAATATATATAGCCATCTGTGCTGGAGCGGTTACTCTGTCTTTCTCCCCCATGCATATTAATAAAATTGTATCATGCCTTTCTCCTATTAACCTACTTTTTGACAGGTCATTTTCAGTGATCTTTCATAGGGCAAAGGGGAAGTTTTCCTTTGGCCCCTACTTTTTCAGTACTGTGAGCAGGATAGCAAAGCCTCTCTACTCAAAGTTATTGTGAGGGGAACACAGAACTTGTCAAGCTGGCAGAAGAGTAAAAATTTCTAACCAGGCAAGCCTTACTCTCTTTTGATTCACACTGAGAGGAAGAATTACAATTACAATTAGAAAAGTAATTTACTCTTTGTAATTTTTCAAAGTACTGAATTTTGAAAAATTCAATAAATTTTTATTATGTATTCACTACTCAATTTGAATCAAGTGGAGAGGAAAAATTACTGTTTATAATTTTTTCCTCCAAAAAATCTCGATTGGTGGGGGAAAATAATGTGTGTGATTAGTCCTGGGTATAGTGACTCTGGTGTACTTTTAATATAAATATTTATGTTGTTGGCTGGGAGCGGTGTCTCATGCCTGTAATCCTAGCACTCTGGGAGGCCAAGGTGGGGGGATTGCTTGAGCTCTCAAGTTTGAGACCAGTCTGAGCAAAAGTGAGAACTTTTTGCTACTAAAAATAGAAAAACTGAGGCAAGACGATCACTTGAGCCCAAGAGTTGAAGGTTGCTGTGAGCTGTGATGCCACAGCCCTCTATCCCCTCTATCCAGGGTGACAGTTTGAGATTATGTAAAAAAAAAAAAAAAAAAAATTCATATTGTCTGATCCCTTTCCTTCCAGGAGGAGTCTTTTCCTTTGTCATAGTCTTTCTTTGTTGTTCTGTCATAGACAGGGGTAGAATAGGGGCTAATTCTGAATCCCCTACAAGTCTGTTGTTCAAGGAAACCCTGCAGGCTGGTCAGATTGGCATCTATCAGACAAACTTTTCTGTGGCTTCTGAAAATAAAAACCAGGTGAGGTTCCCTCTTGGTATCCACCACTGATGAGCATGATTTTAAGATGACTTCAGGGAGCCAGTCTGAAAGGGCTAGGGATGTAAGCACACATTCGGTTCTGAATGTGTCAAGCTCTTTGGGGAGTTTGTCTTAATAAGTCCCTTCTAGACGTATTAAGTGCCAGTGGCTCAAAGGAGTAGGGCGCCGGCCACATATATTGGAGGTGGTGGGTTCAAACCCAGCCCTGGCCAAAAACTGCAATAAATAAATAAATAAACAATCCCTTACACGAAGCTTTTGTCAGCTGAGTCCTTGATGCCTGGGTAATCATGGGAAAATTCAATCCTAGCAGGGTCTATTGGGTGTCATGGATTAACAGGGTCTGTTACTGGTGTGATATCAAAGGTATCCTACGTAAAAACATTATCCTTAACCTTCTGTGGCAATCGAGTCTTTAGCTGTCTTAACCTACTCCTGGGAGTAATTTTTTTGGGGGGGAGTATTATTGGGACTGCTTCTCTATGAACCCTTCTGGAAACACCTCTTGCTTATATGGCAAAAACTTATTCTAAACCTGAAAAGTTAAGTAAGCTCTGGGCTTTCTATGAAGAGGCTTATTAGATTGAGTCATTGTTGGGATAATGGAAATTATTTGTGTGATTCTTGATTTTGAGGCTACCATTTGCTATTGATCCTTTTATCTTCCATGGACAGTTTTTGATTTCCTGCCTTCACTCATCTGTGGAACATATAGGACTTTGGGGCCTTTATGGGCAGACAGTTAGCTGAGAGGCTAACGTTCTAGCAAATAGGGCCAGACAGAAATGTGAGTTGTACATTAGTTGTGGCTAGTAAAACTTTCCTTTCTTTAAGCTCTTTTTGGAATGATTCTGGACGTTGCAGGAACTGTTTTGCATCCTTGGTTAAACAGAACTAAATTAAGGTTTATTGGCTTTGGTGAGTCACTTGGAAAGATAACTTAGTTTTAAAAGAGTGAAATGTTTAAAAGCCAGGAATGTTGGTTGTTTGTCCTGTCTGAAATCTGATAAGAGATTTGAAAATATTTTTTTCAAAGAGCTCTATGGTAAGAAGTCAGCTTAATTAAAAGCTAATATTCAAGCTATATATATATATTTTTTTTTTGAGAAAAACTTCTTTCTGCTCTTCTCTTTTGGATCCTGTTTTTGGAAATGTTTTTTCAGTTGAATGAAACTTTTTTGTTATTATGTATTTGGATCTTTTGTTCACTTTCTGTCTCAATATGATCTTTGCTGAGAAAAATGTAAAATTTTACTGGATAAAAATCTCTCCAAATTGGCTCCTCTAAGAAAATAATTCTTCTTCCATATCCTTCCACTCTGACCTGTCTTCCTTTTGCCATCTTCCATAGCACGTGAAGTAATCTAGAAAGGACTTCTAATGACCCTAAGCCCCCTTGGAAAACATAAAAAGTACCACTCACCCCGTTTGAGGGATATTCCATATTCTTTGGGACAGAATGTAATACGCAGATTTCTCTCAGGTCTAAACCTCTGCTCTTATTTGTTTTGAGCTACCTGATATTTAGCTTTTGGGAGTACTAGGGATTACTTTGTACTATGAAAGAGCAGTTGAATTTTATGTGTTTAATGGCTGACAAGTCACTGGGGAGGGTTGTAGTTTCAGAGGTGGCTGACAGCAGTTGCAATGAGTGAATTATTACTCTATGAGGCTACTGGCTCTTCTGTGCATTTAGATGATAAAGATGCGATTTGAACACATGGAGATTCTAAGAACACTTGCCAGAGAGTGATAAGACTCCCGGGAGACAGAGACTGATCACAGAGTGGGTGGATTGGGTGTACATCCCTGCAGTGAAATGGACTGCGGCGGCTTTGCACAACCTGGTCCCATGGCATTTTCCTCTTTTCGCTGCCCTGAGATGCAGTGTAAAAATGGGATCCTGACTCTGGTCATGGAGGCTTTCTGTCTTCCAGACATACCTGCTTTCCATAAACTTAGTTATTATTAGGTCTAGAAAGTACAAATATTTTGTCAGACTTATTTGCTTATGGGCTCCACCCTGAGCTTCATGATTCAGTTAGGAAACAGCCTAAATCAGAAGCTTCCTATCTAAATTAATTTGGTCTCCTTAACAAAATCCTGTGGTGTAGGCCTATAATTTTGTATTACCTTGATGTTTATTTTTAACCTTTCACTAGTACAACCAAACTACTTCTTAAAAGACAAATAAGTAAAACTTAAGTTCTTTGTGCTTTAAGATATAAATTTGCTGCACTATTTTTTTTTTAACTAAGTAAGGGTTTTGACCACATGGGACAGATAAACTCTACCTTGTTCCAGTTTCAGAGGCACAATTTAATTCAACTGTCCTTTTAAATTCATCAGTTTTACTTGATTCTTGGCTAATTTTAAAATCAAAGTTCTTTTTGTCTTGAAATAAGAACCTTGTATCTGTCTGTATTTTTATGTGCGCATGCATAGAGTGTCTAAATTTAATTTTATCTACCTTTTATCAAATTTACTTATAAATCAATGGGCATTCATGAATTAAGTTAATAATTTCAATTGCTTTTCAAGTTCATGTTATTTAAGTATTCTTTGGTGAGTAAAACTCCTTTTAAAATTTGTGGTAAAACAAAATATAAAAATATTCAGAATTTTAGACATATTTGCCTGAACTAACTAGTTATACAAGTTTATTCTCTTTCTGAGATGTCTTAAGGTCATAAAACTATTGCTTTTGTGATTTGTTTAGATATTTGCCTAATTTTTTAGACATTTGCCTACTTTGTCTGGGAACCACATCTTTTGCTTTGAGGCTTTAGATTCTGGGGTCTAGATAAAATAGCCAGAGTAAGGCCAGTGGACATACTTGTGCCTGCAGGGTAGGGCAGCCACCTGCAGAGCAGAGCCAAACTCATCATGGTGCTGTCTTTTCTGTCCCACCTCTGCCTCTTGGCCATGATAAGAAAGATTGCATTCTCCAGGCATTGTCCTCTCAGCTCTGTCCTCTGTCATGGCCTCTGCACCTAGAATATGAAAATTAAAATTGCTTACTTCCTAGCTTTTGTTTCCTTACCACTGGATATTAAGGTGGTTTAGGGTTATAATTATAATTTATATATATAATGAAAACCATACTATGAAAGAGAAACAATTCTGTATTCAAAGTGTAGGAAAAAAGTAAGATTTGCTTTCTTGCAATGAAATTTATAAGGAAGACATGAGAATGTGGTTTTGCTAATGAAAAATGTGATTTTACCTAGTTTAGAGGTTTTTTAAAGTTTGTTTTAGTATGATAGATGAAACTTAATGAATATGAAAAGTTGGAGAAAAATAATGGAAAAAAATTGTAAGGAATTATAAAAGTTTTATAGAAATCTTGGCTTGGCTCCTGGAGCACAGTGGTTATGGAACCAGCCACATATACCAAGGGTGGTGGATTCAAACCCGGCCCAGCTCAGCTAAACAACAATGACAATTGCAACAAAAAAATAGCCAGGCGCTGTGGCAGGTGCCTGTAGTCACGACTACTTGGAAGGCTGAGGCAAGCTAATCACTTGAGCCCAAGAGTTTGAGGTTGCTGTGAGCTGTGATGCCAGAGCACTCTATTGGAGGCGACTTAGTGAGACTCTCTCTGAAAAAAAAAAGTTTTCTAGAAATCTAAACTGTGTTATCAAAGCTGATTGACATTGTATGGATTTTTCATAAAGTTTTGTTAAAATTAGTTTTAATATTAATACACTGATATAAGAGCTAGAATTTGATTTTCTCTTTTGAGCAATTTTTTTTTTAGTATTAAGAAGAGAAAGTTTTTTCTTTTTACCTTGTGAGTATTTATTTATAACAAATAAAGAGAGGAGAGACTGGTTTTCTTGGTCTTATGCTATCTTTATTAAGTCTTTTGATTGTCTGGAAAATGGAATCTTCTGTCTATAATAAAAATTCTTGCTTTTGAAATGTTTGCATTATCACTTTGGCTAAATTAATGACATTTAGTGATTTCTGATCCTATTTTGACCAAATGTTTTAAACATTTCTTATTTTGTATCAAATATTTTAAACCTTGGTATCTCACAAACTCTTAAAGATAAAATTCTAAAATTAAATCTCTTTGACTTCAAACTAACTTTCAGATATTAAAGTCCCTGGAAGTTTAAGAGAGCTGTACTATAGTCTTATTTGGCATGTTGAAGTCATGCAGAATACATAGTCAAATAAAAATGATGTTTAACTTTCTTTAAGTTGTAGTTGTATGGATATTTATTGATATATTTTCTAAAATTATATGAAATTGCTAAAACTGTGACATGTGTTTCTGTATTATAGTAAATTGCCTAATTTTGATTTTCTCCCTAAAAGGTTTTTGCAAGTGTTAAAGTGTTGCATCGTTGAGGAAATTAATGGAAAGAACTTTGACAAATACCCTCAAAAAGAGGGTTCTGATGATTTTAGAGATCATATCAATGGGTGAGGTAAAAACTTCTAGAAGTCTAATAAAAAAACCCTAAAGATTACTAACCCAATATCAGGTTGAACAAGAGTTAACTACAAGTGACTGAACTGATATCAGACTAAAATATTTGGGGGGAGGAGGCAGAATCTACTCTGTGGCCTAGGCTAAAGTGCAAGGACGTCATCATGGCTTACTGCAACAGCACACTCCTGGGCTCAAGAGATCCTCTTACCTCAGCCTCCCAAATAGTGGGGCTAATGGTCTTGAACTCAAGCTAACTTCCTGCTTTGGCATCCAAAGTACAGTGCTGTAGAGAGGCACTATAGTGCCCAGTCCCTGAAATGATTTTTTTATATCTTTTTGTGTTTTATTTTTCAGAGTCAAGAAAACTATATTTTTGAGCTATTTATAGCTTATAGCAATTAGGTAAAGTATATTTTTATCTGAAAAACTCAAACATTTACCTATCTACCTAATTCCTCTAGAATTTGTAAATGATTTGTGGATATTCTTATTTAATGGTGATGTAGTTATTTGCATAAGTTCAATAAGAATCTGTTTTCTTTTATAACAGGACATATTAGAGACCCTGGTTCTTTTGTCAAGGTTTTGACTGTAATATATATCAGAGTGTTTTTAAGGATTGAGATTGACTTTACAAAGCTAATAGACTTAAAAAAAAGACTGCCCTGGTGCCTTGTCTATGTGGTTCCTGTATAAGGATTTTGGCCTATGAGTGAGTAATGAATGTTACTTTCTGACAAGCCCAGAAAACTCAAGAAAGTTTGGAGATATCACCCAATTTTTACAGATATTATAGGCAATTCACTGATAGTGAATCTTTGCCTTGGCTTCCTAGCCTCCATATTTTAAAAGTCAAATCTGAGATTCCTTATGCTAAAGTTCCAGTAAAGTCAACTAAGAAAGGGCCTATACAATAACAATTCTTGTCACACTTAATGCAAATAATCAGGCTAGGTATAATTGGACTCAAGTTCATGTTGAAAATAAATCGGTAAAATAATTTAGTAAAAATGGAAGACTGGAGAGAGAAAAATTAAGTTTCAGGAAAAAAAAACCATAGTACATGTTATTAGATTCTAGCCCTGTCATTGTTTTTTAATTTTTATTTTTTGCATACAGTTTGGACTAAATCTCGAATTATTTTCTGCCAACAGGTTTCCAAACTAATATTTATAATCCCTCCCTTTTTTCATTGAAATTGCTGGTACCATTTCCTAAGGCTCTTCAAGTTAAAGTTCATGAGTAAAAAGCCTTGTAACAATTAAACTATGGACAAGAGAAATCAGATTACTACTACCATATATTTTAATATTTAATTGTAGTGGAAATGTTTTAATTTTCTTCAAGGAGCTCTTAGATTTTAAACATGTTCACATTTTGTCACATTTGTTTTAGATTTCTTGGTAAAAAAGAAATTTATAGATACAGATGGGTGTGCATATCTTCAGCCAAGTCTTGTACTTTTTTGTTTGGAGGCACATATTTCATAGTGTTGTTTGTTCAGATTTTAAATTTACATAAATTATATCAAGTGTGCATAAGCCTTCAGAATTTGCCTTTTTTGGTCAATGTGTTTAAATATTTATCCATGTTCATATGTCCAGAACATGTTCGTTCTTTCATTTCAGTTGTGCGTAGTATGTTATCATAGTATACAGTGTACTATTATTTGTGATCTTTCCTATTGATTTATAAAAGTTTAACTTGCTAGGTTCTAATTTTTTGATGATCACGTTGAAGATACTTTTATCCATTCTGTGTTGTAGTTTTGGCCAAAGGTTTTACTGGGAAAAATAACCGTTTTCTTATATATTATTTTATCTTTAGTTATGAAAAGAGTAAAATCTTGAACATTAGGTAAGTCTACTAAAACTCTTTTTTCTAAGTTAAATAGGAGATTTTGCATGTAAATACACATGCATTTCCCATTCATAGATAAGGCAAAAAAAAAAAAGAAAAAAAAAAACCTTAGATAAAAGTAATTTAATTTACGTATATGACAGTTTTTTTTCTTTCTTTTCTTTTTTGTTTAAGAGACAGAGTCTCACTTTTTCACCCTCCGGTAGAGGGACGTAACATCACAATCCTGGGCTTAGGCAATTCTCTTGCCTCAGCCTCCCGAGTAGCTGGGACTACAGGTGCCTCTCACAATGCCTGACTATTTTTTTGTTGCAGTTTGGCTGGGGCCGGGTTCGAACCTGCCACCCTAGGTATATAGGGCCGGAGCCCTACTCACTAAACCACAGGCGCTGCCCGTGACAGTTTCTTTTTACTGGTTGTTTAATGATTGCAAAGAAACTTGAACTCATTCTCTGTCAAATACATAGGTAAAGAAAAAGACAAAGGAAATTCTGAGAAACAAATACCTTAAAACAGAGACTCTAAGAATAAATTAGATCTTATTAAATAAAAAACCTGTTCTTTCTTTTCTGTGCTATTTATTATTAGGAGCTGAGTATATGCATTCATTTACCTACGTATTCTTCTTTTTCCTGATTGTACTCAGATTTACTGAGAAGGGAAAATGAAGGTTAAGGCTTATTTGGGTTTAAGTAGAAAAGGATACAAAGATTTCTAGGTGAAGGAAATACACAGTTTGGAGTTTGAAGCCATTTTATTTTGGAGGTCTCTTGGATTTCCTCCCCCTAGATTATAGAGTCACTTTTACTCTCTTCCTTATGAAACTTGGTGATTGTTATGTTAAGTATTGGCAAATGTGGCCTTATCTAAATTATGTCATTTTTATCCTGGCAAACTGTGACTTCATTCGTACTTCTATGACAAGCAAGCATTTTAAGAAATCACATCATTAAGTTTCTTTTGTGCCTAAATTATTTTTATGTCTATGTAACTCACTCTTACCACACTCTTTGTTAGTTTCTGTAAAGTTTATCACTCAGTGATGTTTTCTCATTCAATAATCCATTCAGTAATTCATTCATTTACCTGTGTTTACTTGTTTACTGTCTCTTTTCCTAATTAAAATCTGACACACACACAAAGGTAGAAACGGTGTGTTATGTTCAAATATTGTGTCTCCAACTCAGAACACAATGTGCCAGGTAAATGATATCCTCTTTATATTTGTTGAACAAGTCTTTGTTGAATAAATATAGCAACCATGGCTAGAACAGATAAGTGACTCTTCTAAAGCATACAGAATGTTTTATCAGTAACAACCTAGTTTTTCCCTCATCCCATCCATCTGATAAGATTGTGTTTTGGATGCCCCTTCTCTCACATCTACCTACTGTGTTAAGGCACTCAGAACTCCCTGGCCTTTTCCTTCTCAGATCCAGATTCTATTAAGAAAGTGTAATATTTTAGTTTGCACAAGTTGTTTAATTCCTCCCGTAGCATATCTCTTCTGGTTAAAGAAGAAAACAGAAACTTGCATAGTTTTACAAACTTACATTCTATATTCCTAACAGATAGTATATTATTATCCTTTTAGATTTAACTATGTATGAATTGTCAGAATTATTACTAAATTTCTTCTTTCTCTTCTTTTTTGTTCAGATTAATATGAGGGTGCAAATGATCAGGTTACATTGTTTGCATTTATTAGATAAACTTCCAGTTGTATTGAGCCCTTCACCCAAGGGGTGTGCAGTGTACCTTTAAATTGTGCCAATTAGGTGAGAGCTCACTAAAGCGATTCCCTCTTTCCCTCTCTCCTGTTCCTCTTCCCCTGTCCCCCCCACTTGAATTTAATTTTATTCTCCCTCATGTGGGGTTATAGTTGTGCATCTATTGGTTTCATGTTAGTATCGCATACATTGGATACTTCCTTTTCCATTCTCGCGATCCTTTACTAAGAAAAATGCCTTCAACACCATCCAGGTAAACACAAAAGATGTAAAGTCTCCATCGGTTTTACACAATTAACAGCATTGGATTGGGACAAGATTTTATGAAGAAGACCCCCTTGGCAATTGTAGCAACAACAGAAATAAATGCATGGGACATGATCAAACTAAGACGTTTCTGCACACCTGAGAAGACAATGATTAAAGCATATAGATAACCTTCAGATTGTGAGAAGATATTTGCATGTTACGTATCTGACAGAGGGCTGATAACCAGAATTTGCGGAGAACTCTATCTAATGAACAAGAAAAGAGCAAACAATCCCATTTGCGAGTGAGCAAGAGACTTGAGCAGAACCTTCTCTTTTGTTTCTCATTATTTTCCTTACCTTGAGTTTTCAGCTGTGGTGAATCTGTGCCTTAATTACGTGTTTTTTTTTAACTATTATCATTGAATGATGAATGTGGGTGATCAACTCTCTCAATCTTTGACTATCAACAAATACTTTTTCTCTGCTAAGAGAATGATATCTGGTCTGACTAAAGAATTACCAGATTATCCTTCTTTTTCTCAGGGTGTGACCATTAATCCATTGCTTTCTAACAGACAAGAACTTGGACACAGTGACCCTTATGCTTTGTAAGTGACTTGTTCTTTCTATCTCAAATCCTGTACAATTTTCTCATGTGTTTGAAATTCAAAAACTCAAATTCTGCCTTGATATAAATATTTTATCAATAAACTACTTGTATTTTAATGAAGCATTTTAGTCCACAAGCTTAAACCTTTGTTTAGTTTGGAGAAAACTGCATTTACTATTTGTTTAATCCCTGCCGTTTCTCATGGATTTTTTTTCTTCTTCTACAACTGTTATTTATCAAATATCTCATGAGCTGCCTCCATCTATCCTTCCTCTCCCATCTTTGCTCACATTTTTCACATTAGTGCCGTTGAATTGTGCTTTGTGTTGTCCCTTCCTCTTGAGCCTCTATTTAAGGTTCCAACTGTCTTTATACTCCAATTTATCTACAAAGCTTCTTAGTGCAAATATGTTTCATTTCCAGAAATTCTTTTCTATATATGTGCCTCCATAAATCTTTCCTTAGAGATTCAGTTTTAATCAAATGCTCGACCAAGTGTCTTGCTGCTCGTCTTTGTATGGACTGCTGGACTCAGTGATTTGGTTGCATCTTTTGTCTTCTCGCTATATATCAGGTTGCCAGAGTACTGTCCCAGTTATGCTCTCCAGGGGAAAAAAAAATTGGAATGGAGATTTATATGCAGTATGCTTAACTGAGAGTGATCTTTGGAAGGAAGAGAAAGAAAGCAGAAGAGAGCAGAAGAAACAGCCAACTCCATGGTGAACTTTGGAGCAAGATAGCCCATTCTGGGTTGGGAGCTGGACCTTTGTTTTCTTGCATTGATCAGGATTTAGATAAAAGCTGCTTCCAGACAAAAGCATTACCTTGTGGTTCACATACTTGTCCAGCTAAGACAATCTTTTAAAAAGACTAATAGCTAAATGCCAGTACCACTCTTGGAGAGGGCAGATTAGTTCTGTCATTCCTGAGTGGAATCAGTAGTGCATCAGAATTTACCCTTTGCTTCAAGAACCTGATTTGGGAGATATGCTATCACAAATATTTGTTGCAATTATATATTTAGGAAGTAGAGAAATGACAGGTGACAGAGTTCATGGACACAATGAACTCTGTCAGTCGGAGCTGAGCCCGAGGCAAATTTCTTGATTGTGTGACTTGTACAGTCACATGAAGCCCCATACTTTGAAGTGTTACGTGTTTGTTTTAATGCTTGGCTTTTTCATCTTTAAGTTCTTGAGAATTTTTTTGAGTGGGTGCCATGATTTTCACTTTGCATTAGGTGTTAAAAATTATGTAACATTGGGGCGGCACCTGTGGCTCAAAGGAGTAGGGAGCTGGCCCCACATATTGGAGGTGGCAGGTTCAAACCCAGCCCTAGACAAAAACTGCAAAAAAAAAATGATGTGGCATTACCTGGCCCATGTAACTCACTCTAACTCATAGGTCAAGGTGACACATTGTGTTTCTATGAGTGTCAAGGTTAACTTGGAACCTGCGTTCAACTGTGCTCTAAGTACATTTTCCTTTCTCCAATATACAGTTAATCAAGTAAATGAGTATGACTCACTTAGAGAAGGCTAAGGGAAATTTGAAAGCATTATTACTATAATCTTTGCTGTGGTCTTTTTTCCTAAGCAATGGATTTTTTTTCTGAGTTCAATGGATTCCAAGTCTGAAAATTGGTTAAAGAATTTTGCTTTCTGATTGTTGTCATTTCTGTTGGCCTCTGGATCCTCCTATCTTTTATTTGTCATAACTAAATTGAATAACATATTCAATTTTTATATTTTTCTCCTGAGCTGCCTTGTTCTAAAGACCATCTCTATCGTACTCTTCAGAGGATATTCTCTTGCTACCTATCAGTCACTCTGTTGATCATCTGCTGCCATCTGCTCTGATCATTTTTGTGTCCTTTCATTCTCTTACTTTTTATGATTTCCTTTCTAGTGATATTGCTGTCAGTCCTGGCTATAGAGGAGAGCCACCATCGAACTTCTTGATTCTGGTGTTCCTCTCACAAGCACAATTTTTCATTCTTTCTTTATGTGAGTTCAAGGCCCTCCCATGAACACATTCATCTGCTGGGGATTCCACTCTTACATAGTATTCACCTCTTTAAAATGTTTTTTTTAATGTAGGTCTTTTAAATCCTTCTCCCTTTACCTACTTCAGTAATTGTAGCAATTGCATGCTGCAATGTGTGGGCCATTGCTTTATCCTGCTCTAGGAGCCACTACAGTTTTTAATCCCTAGTAAGATTCTTATTACAGTGTTGTCATATCTCCCAGAAAAACACTTTCATGTAATAAACTCTTGTATCCATATTTATATTTGATGCCTACTATTTGTTCAGCACTCTCAAACTCCATTCCCAAACACAGTATCTTAGTTTTTGAAGGATATTTCAGGTCCTTGACTTCCTTCATGGTATTGTCTCTTTCCTTCCCTTGTAGGCCTGGCATAGCTCTAACAGGGTCATATTAAATTAACCTGGTGGTCTAGGAACCAGACTGGAAGGTAGGATCAGGTTCTAAGGGGGATACATAATGCCTTGCAGTGTAACTGACCCTTCCTAGTCTTCAAGAATGGGGAGTGCACACTAGGTCTTAATAGGAAGGTGTGGGAGGCCTTTAATGTAGTATTAGAGCATTCAGAAGACTGTGAGAAGTCAAGATTTGGGGTGTATAAACCACACTCTTCATACCATATGTCAGGGTCCCATTCTTTCTAAACACATCCTTGGACTTATCTTGGTTGAGTGTTCAACCGTCTTTGGAACTTGGCTGTTTTTAAGACTCATTATGGGGCATGGGCCTCAGGTTTTATTTCCATTGTGCAAGAGAGTTTGAAAGTCTCCTTTCCATGCTACTAAAGTGGCTCTCTGGCTTTAACACTTAGATTTTAATTGCAAATTATTTACTCTCAGATTTTCTTTACTTTTTCTCCAGAACAGTTATATTTAGCAATTGTTGCCAATTTCCTGTCCTTATTGCAAAATTTTCCCTTACAGGAATATAGTTCACAAGTGCCTGAAACATCTCACTAGCTGTTGCATTACCTTCTATTTGGCATACCATTTCCAACATTTATAATCCCTTTGCTACCCTGTGCTATCTTTGCTAAGACTGAGCAATTGTGTCCACATTGCTAAGTGGAAGATGATCTATTGCCAAAATTTCATCTGATTTCTTAGGTCACACCTTGATATCAACTGTTATAGATTGAGTTCTTGGGAAGAAAAATAGGAGGCAGAAATTAATACGTAGTATACATGTTAAGAATCATAGCAAAAATGAGAAAGACTCAGAATTGGTCATGGGGAGGTATGCTATGATGCAGTCTAAACAAACCTCTCAGGTGACCACAAGGTATGATACTAGAATGGTCCTTTAGGGTTATCCTGAGTTGGGACAAACAGATCTGGCCTTTTAATTCCACGCGGATCAATCATTGGTTGAGGCCACCCCATGTAGGAGCACGACTTTTTATTTTGTATTTTATTTATTTTTTTGAGACAGAGTCTCACTATGTTGCCCTCGGTAGAGAGCTGTGATGTCACAGCTCACAGCAACCTCAAACTCTTGGGCTTAAGAGACTCTCTTGCCTCCCTCCCAAGTAGCTGGGAGTATAGGTGCCCACCACAGTGCCCAGCTATTTTTTTGTTGCAGTTGTCATTGTTGCTTAGCTGGCCAGGTCGGGTTTGAACCCGCCTGCCTTGGTGTATGTGGCTGGCACCCTAACCACTGAACTATGGGTGCTGAGCCGGGAGAATGACTTTTTGTTCATCAGTTTTCTTCATCCAAGGCAATCACCAAAGAAGGCTAGCAGTTAAAGAGCACCTTCAGGTAGTACTTTTGAAAACTGGGAAATGCATTCTTTGTTCTTGAAGAGCAATGTAGACACTGAATCATAGAATACAACATTAAATGAGGCAGGATCAAGTGTGGTGAAGAAGACCAGGGTCTCTGATGTTAGGAGGCAGTGTAGCAGTACCAAAGAGTTTGCCCACCCATCTTTGCAACCAGGAAATCCCACTTTGTTTCCTTGAATTCTGCTATGAAGATTGGGCTTCCTTTCTAGTTTCTCAGACAATTTGGGCTTCCTTTCTAGTTTCTCAGAGAATTCTAGTTTCTCAGGTAGAAAAATGAGACATAGTCAGTCACATTAATCTTTGGGAATTTCCAGATTATGAAACATCAGGCTTATGCACTCTTGATACACTTCTTTAACCTACTGTCTGGATAAAAAGGAATTGGTCTCCAACTGTTGAGACCAGTCTTGTCTGCTCTCCTCAGGAAAGACTGATGGATTAACTCTATCTTTCCAAAACTCCCACCTCGCCTCCTCTCACCAGGGCCAACCATCATCATCTCTCTCCTATAGCACTGTAATACTCTCCTAACTCTGCTTCCTGCTTCCACACTTTCCCATTTTAGCCTTAACATTGCGGCCATAATGATACTTTTAAAATGTAAGTCCAATTTTTCTTAGTACTCCAGTCTAAACTTGGCCATGTCACTCATAGGAGCAGCCAGTCCTTACAGGGATGCAAGACTCATCCTAGTGTCTACCAGACACCACTACCTGCTGCCCTCCCACCACACACACTTACCTCTTTAACTTCATCTCTTAGCTTCTTTCTCTGTGATTTTTTTTATCATTTGTTTTGTTTGTTTTGCTTTGTTTTCACCAGAGCAGGTATTTTCCAACTCCTAGGACTTGGTGCTAGATTTCCCTCTCCCTAGAGTGCCCTTCCACCAAATATTCACAGTGGTGTTACCTCCTTTGCCAAATGTTACCATCTCAGTAAGGCTTACTCTGAAGGCCTCCTTTACCCAATTTAAAATAAGATTTAGTTTCCACTCTTGTACTACTAAACTACCTTAATTTGTCTTAATTTTCCACCTGCCAAGGAAAGACATAATTTATTTACTTACAATGTTTAATTAATTGTGTCCCTCCCTGTTGTAAGTTAACCAAGTCATATCTTTTTGAGTGATATGACACAAGAATCTAGAAGAATGTTTGACTTTTGATGCATACAGGATGTCACAATAGTTGCCCCTACAGTCACCATACATAGGAAAAATGAGAAATTGTAGCTAAATAGACCCTTAGTCAGAAAATATTTATTGAACATTTTACAAAATATTTACTGAACATTCTCTATGAGTTGCCACCTCATTGTAAAATTTTGTGGGAAATGTTTTATAAATTCGGGTACATTTAGCTACAATTGCCCATTTTCCCTATGCTACGTTAGGGGTCACTTTTACTTTTGGGACATCTTGTACGATAGCATAGGCCAACATAAAATGTGACTAAAATAATAAATGAATGAATCAAAGAAGGAATATGGAAAAGATTGTACAATTTCAAGCTGCTAAATTCCTATAGTGTCTCTAATCCTTGTTATTGTATACAAATTTTCTCTACTCTTAGTTAATGTATCTATTACATAGGTTAAAACCAGTTCTTTGCTAATGAGTGGAATATCCAAGATTCAAAACTAAGTCTGTCTGTTTTCCAAGATCAAGTGTTTTTGTTTGTTTATTGTTGTTTTTCTCTTAATCCAGCATCACTTCTAAAGGGACAATGATTCCCTGGGAGATAATGAACCTGGGTAGGAGAGGTCTAGCCATGACTGTTTCTACTGTAAATAGTTGAGATCCCATCCTGCTGAAAGAGGTCAATTCCACAATTGTGGTGGGGAAGACAGAGATGTTCCTTTCATCTATGATATTTTAAGCTCCTTAATTTCTGTCCTCACCTCACCTGGGAAACATTCTTTATATTGCCCTAAAAACTGTGTGGACAGAAGAGACATTAGAGGGAACACCCCGACTTCTTTGCCCTTCTGAAGTCGCTCTCCATCATCCTGTTACCTGTCCCTAGAAACCTGTATGGAATGGAATCCTGGTGCTGCTGCAAAATTGGAAATTAATAGTACTAATGTCTCTCATAAAACAGCTTGGCAAAATTATCAAAAAATGTGTTAGTACATATTAAGATAGGATTTTCCTTCATTAAAAGAAATCCTGCTTCCAATTCTTCCCAAAATGCTCTCTTTCCAAAATAAATTCTTATGTGACAGATATCACAGGAATTACATGTTATTTGGCTTAGGTACTTTAGAAAAAACAGCTTTATCGAGGCATAATTAGCACATAATAAATGGCACACTTTTCAAATTTACAAATTGCTGAGTTTATGACATATGTACATCACACCTGTAAAATGATCAGCATAATTGGAATAATAACCCCATCCGTTACTCACAGAAGTTTGTTTTAACTCCTTTTTAATCTTTCCTTCTAGCTTCTCCTTGTTTCCCCTCATCTTCGAGGAATTATTGAGTTGTTTTCTGTCCTTATAGGTTAGTTTGCATTTTCTATAATTTAATATAAATGAAACTATAGGTTATGTTGTTTTTCTTTTTTTCTTCCAGATCTCTTACTCACCATACCCGAGAGACATTTGTGCCACTGTGCTCAGCCAATACTGAATTTTTAAGGAAACTGCCAAACTGTTTCTCAAAGTTGTAATATTTTACATTCCTGTCAGCACTGTGTGAAGATTTCAGTTGTTCCATCTTCTTGACAATACTTGTCATGCTGAGTCTTTTTAGTTTTAGCTTATAATTGTTTATCAGTGCTATTTGGTATATATCGTTGTAGCTTTGAATATTTGAACATTTCTAATGATAATTATATTAAGTATCTCTCTATGGGTTTAATTGCCATCCATATATCCTTTTGGTGAACTGTCTGTTTAAGTATTTTGCCTCTTTTATTTATAGTCTGATTTCTCTTTGTTTAATTTTGGAAGTCTTTTATATATTCTGGACACATGTCCTTTATCAGATATGTGATTTGCAAATATGTCCTGCCACTTTGTAACCTGTATTTTCATTCTCTAAATGACCACTTTAGAAAAGCAGAAATTGCTATTTTAATGAATCAAACTTATTATGTTTCTCTTTTTCTGGATTGTGATTTGATGTAATATCTAAAATATCTGTCTGGTTCAGTGCTTCGCAAGTAAGGACAAATTTGCTCACTACCCCACAGTGGACATTTGGGAAAGTCTAGGAACGTTTTTGGTCAGTGCAATTATTGTCAGTGGGAGGTTGCTACTGGTGCACAGGGTAAGGTTAGACATAATGTTAAACATCCTGCACCATATAAGACAGT
This sequence comes from Arctocebus calabarensis, assembly GCA_963573935.1. Taxonomy (NCBI): domain Eukaryota; kingdom Metazoa; phylum Chordata; class Mammalia; order Primates; family Lorisidae; genus Arctocebus; species Arctocebus calabarensis. The sequence continues at coordinate 24,066 of CAUYON010082851.1, forward strand.
CCATCCCCTACATATACACACACAGTAAAGATTCTTCTGGCCCTAAATCTCAATCACGCCAAGATTGAGAAACGCTAAGTACAAGAACATTTTTTCTTTCAGAAGTTTTATACTATTTGATTTTATATTTTGATATTTGGTATTTCATTTATAATCAGTTGAAAATACCTTCTAAACTTTGCTTTTTGACTTCCTGTATGATACATGGGCTTTTATAAATGTGAGATATATAAAAAAATATGAAAAGTTGAGTATTTTTAGATATGCATGTATTTTTCCACTATTGATGTCTGATTTAATAACATTCTCATCAAATAATGTATGACTTTAAGCTTTTACACTGTATTGATACTTTTGTGGATTTGGTATATGTGTTGTGTACACTTGAAAGTTTGATCAAGTGGGCTGATAATCTCCTAAAACTTTTATATCCTTATGAAATTTTTCTTTGGGGGGCAGTGTCTTGTTTATTACCCAGACTTGAACCTCTGGCCCCATGCAATCCTCCTACTTGACATCCAAAAGTGTTGAAATTACAGATGTGAACCACCACCATATTATGCCTTAATATGATGTTAATGAACTTACCCTGTTTTCATTATGAAATGATGTGCTTAATGCCTGGTAGTATTTTTTCTCTGTAATCTCTTATGTCTGATATTAAGGTAGACATTCCATCTTTTCTTGGATTACTGTTAATGGTAAATATTTTTTCATCCTTTCGTTTTTAATGTATTTGTTTCTTTATATTTAAAATGTTTTGTTTCGTTTCATTAGTGGTAGAACATATACAGTGGAGCCTTGCTTTTTAAAATCTGCTTGATAAGCTCTGCCTTTCATTCAGTTTTTTAGACCTCTATACTTAATTGATTAGTGATATGGTTGAATTTACATCTACCATTTCACTATTTCTTTACTATTTGTGTCATTTTTTGCCCCTGCCCCTTTTCTCATTTTCTGTCTTCTGTGGATTGAGTGGATTTTTATATTTGATTTTCTGTTTTATTTTCTTATCAGTGTTTCTTCTGTCTTGACTTTTGCTTTACTATTTATAGTATGTACATTTAATCTAAGATAGTCGACTCACATGATACTATATCAATTTCTGTATAGTCGAAGAACCTCAGTATAGTATAACTTTATTTGCCCCTTACTAAAGTTAGTGATCTTGTTATACTTTTAAATTCCAAATACATCATTGGAATTAACATAACAATGTATTTTTATCATTTTGCTTTAAACAGCCTCGTATCTTTTAGATGTGTTAAGTAAGAAATATTCTTTCTATTTACTGACACAGTTCCATTTCCAGTTCCGTACTCTTCATTCAGTTGCATAGATGCAGATTTCCACAGGATCTCATTTTCTCTGAAGACTTGCTTCAGCATAGTTTTTGACTGACAGCAATAAAGTTTCTCATCAGTTGTACATGTAAAAATGTCTTTGCCTTCTTTTCTGAAGCGTATTACTCTCAGCGTAGAGTTCTAGATGACAGTGTTTTTTCTTTCAGTGCCTTAAAAAGATGTTGACCTAATTTTTGCTGGCTTGCCTTGTTTTTGGTGAGAATTCTGTCATCTTTATTTTTCTTTCACTACTTTTGAAATTTTATCTTTATTGTTGGTTTTAGGCAATTTAATTATGATATGGCTTGAGGTAGTTTGCTTCTTGTGCTTATGATTTATTGAGTATCTAGGATCTGTGGACTTATGTTTTTTGTCAAATTTGACAAAAAAATTCAGTCGTATTTTTTCAAATAATTTTTCTAACCCCTCTTTTACTCTTTTCCTTTGAAAATTCCAATTTCATGTATATCATGCCATTTGAAATACACTATAATACACTGAAGCTGTTCTATTTTTCAAAGTCTTTGCTCATCTTTATCACTTTGGATAATTCTTACTAATATATATTCAACCACAAAAGATAATTTTTCTGCAGTGTTTAACCTACTTATCTAACTTCATCCAGTGTTCTTTGAATCTTAGATACTGAATTTTTTTTTTTTTTTTTTTTTTTTTTAGTTGGGACAGAGTCTTAGTCCACAGGGGAGAGGGCGTGGCGTCATCATAACTCATAGCAACCTTAGTCTTTTGGGCTCCAGTGATCTTCTTGTCTTCACCTCACAAGTAGCTGGGACTACAGGCACCCACCATGACATTGGGCTAGTTTTTCTATTTTTAGTAGTGACAGTGTCTTGCTCTTGCTCAGACTGGTCTTGAACTCCTGAACTCAAGCAGCCTTGGCCTCCCAAAGTGCTAGGATTACTCATATGAGCTATCATACCCAGCCTAAATGTTATTCTTTATCTCTACTTAATGTGAAATCTTTCCTCTAGTATTTATATACATGTAACACGGTTATAATATGTTCTTTATTCTTCTTTTCTAATTTCATCATCTGAGTTATTTCTTGGTTGGTTTTTATTAATTGATGTGTTTTCTCCATAATGGGTTATATTTTCATGTCTCTATATCAGCTTGGATACTTGACATTACGGGTGCTCTATATCTATTTATTCCTATAAATATTGAACTAATATTGAACTTTTTTTTGGAATACAATTACATCATTTAGAAACCACTTGATCATTTGAGTCTTGCTTTTAAGCTTTGTTAGCTTTATCAAAGCAACATTTAGTCAAGAATTAATCTTGCTCTGCCACTGAGGTAAAACCCTTTGATTTGTCTTGCTAATTCACTGTGAATTAGGAAGTGTTCAACTTTGGTTGTTGGGCAAAGAAACTATTCTTGGCTTTGTGTGAGCTTTGGGGATTATTCCTTCTAATCCTTTTGGGTGATTCTTTGTTGGCCTTGCTACTTTTCTCATATGCAGGTACTGATCTCTACTCAAAGTCCTGAATCTCTCTTTCTGTAAAGCTCATTCTGACCCCATTTCCTGCCCTGAAAACTCTAGCCACCTTTACCTTCCTAGACTACTGATTCAGTCTGGTCAAATGAGGGAGGTCATTAATAACTTCCTGTGAGTCTTCTCCTGGCATCAAGGCCAAGTGAGTCTTTCCAGACAGTAAGGTAGGACAATTATAAGTCCTGTCTCCTTTGTTTCTTGTCTTTCAGAGATCATTTTTCTTAGTCGCTGGATTTCAAGTGTCTTGAAAACTTTTTTTTTGTATTATTTGTAAAATGCTCTTTTCAAGCATGCGATTACATCTTATCCTTGTTTACATCTTTTTAGCTCAAAAGTGGAGTTACCACATATATACCTTAAGTTTCAAAGGCAAATTTCAAACAATACTATTAAATTATTTTTAAAAACTTAAATAGTTCCCTAAAAATAAAAATAGTTCAAAAATTCATACCTCTATTAAGAATATCTCTTTTCTTTCCAGAGAACATTGATGTTGGTTTCACTACTGTAGTAATATAAAACCTGACTGTTCTTGCTTACTCTTTATATGTCAGGCTTAATTCACAAATGACATTGGATTTTAATGTTTTTGCTTTTACTTTGAGGATTCTGTCAGTGATTTACAAAAATAAAAAGGAGAAATCCTCCATGGTTTGTTGCTTGTTATTCTCAGGGCTATAGGATAATTAGCAATTTAAAGATTTCAAATAATTTCAGGTTATATTTATGATTAATGAAACTTTCATAATATTTTTAATGATTACAGTAGGAAATGACTATGCTTATTTTTGTCAATGTTTCAGTTTGGACACCTCTAATATTTTATCATTTTTCCTTTTGATGATTTATTTAATTCAATAAATAGGTAGCTAACTAGTATGCATGATTTTTAAATGCCTTGAGTATACTAAAACATCTAGTCTTGAAGAAAACCATAGGAGGTAAATTTTTAACATTTCCCCCTTTTTACTGAATGAGAAACCAAAGCAAACAGAATTTCTCAGCTAAGAAGGAGCAGAACTTATATTCAAGTCAGACATCCTAATACTGTCTCTCACTAAGATAACATCTTTCTACATTCTTTTACATTTGATTATTTAAGATTTGAGGTTAAACTTTTATTAGCTCCCCTGACAAATGTTTATGTTAGTGCTAAATAAGGGTATTAAAATTCTTATGCAATTTCTGAATTATGAGCCAATAAAACTAATTTCGACCGATTTATTCATTTCAGAGCTATAGATATAAAAGTTGGTTATACTGCTCCAAGCCAACTACCTGGATAAGGCAACACTGACTTATTATTGTATATATGACTTTAAACATTTAAAAGAAAATGTTATATGACTTGATAAAGAATGAGGCATTGGGCCAGTGTGGAGCAAAATGGTAAAACAGAAAACTTCTGCAATTGTCCCTCTGCAAGAACACCAAATTCAACCTTTACCCACAAAAGCAAGTGCCTTTGGAAGAACCAAACTCAAGTAAGATGTCATACTACCCAGTTACCTAGTTTGAACATCATATCAAGGAAAGAGGCACTGAATAGGACAGGAAAGAAAATGTTGCCTACATCATCCCTCCCCTAATCCCCAGCAGTGCCAGAGTAGCACTTCCAGTGGAGAATTTACATGTCTGGGAGGGAGAATAAAGTCACTGTGGGACTATGCATTGCAGCTAAGTACAGCTCTGGTACAGGGGAACACAAAATCATGACAAATTCTGCTGGTGCCCAGGGAAAGAACATTAAGTGGTCCAGCCAGAGAGAGAGCATCTGCCCAAAACCACATTCTGAGTAGCACCCCCACCCAAAAAGCAGCCTGGAGCCTAAGATAAATTCATAAAGCAGTCAGGCCACAAAGACAAGGATCTTTGGGTAATTCCTGCAGCTGTGCCAGGGAACTTGGGGTGCATGTGAACCAGTGAAATAACAACAGCTGTAACCAAGCCAGTGTTTGTGTCACCTCCTCCATCTATAGGAGGTATAGTTCAGGGAGTCTTCTTCTACCTGGGGAAATGAAAGAGACAAATTCAGAGGACGTTGGGTACCAGGTCAGCCACAGTAAGTTGAAGCAGATGCCTGAAGTCCCTGAGTGCATGCCTTGGTTCTTGGAAGACATTTCTGCAGTTGTGCTGGGCAAGAAGGAAACAAATGGCCCTAAAGGAAAGGACGCAGTCCTAGATGGATTCACCACCTTCTGAATAAGGAGCCTTTGAGGTTTGAATAATCATCAGAGGTAATGAGGCAAGAAAGATGTCACCACTGGCATTAGGAGAGACTAGGCTAGCTTTAGCTGTGACTTGTGACCTATGCTGGTGGCCAAGAGGGCATGCTCATCTTACTCCTCCCCCAACTCCAGCAGCTCAGAATAGAGAGTGTGGAAAGAAAGTGAGAGAGTTTGACTAGTAATCTAGGGAAAGTTTCCATATTTTACCCAAGTCCCCCAAAGTGGTACCACAGGAGTCTAGAAGATACATAGCATTACAGGTCTTAGGGTACTCCCAGTGCTAATACAGCTCTAATGCCCAAAAGCTTAGATCTCAGCAATCAATTCTATTTTAATATCTTGAAAACCTCTACAAGGTTGGGTTCAAACAATTCCAGACTAGCAGGACATGGTGGTAATGCCTATAATCCTAGCAATCTTGGAAGCAAAAGTGGAAGGATTGCTTGAGCTCAGGACTTCAAGAACAATCTGAACAAAAGTGAAGCACTGTCTACTAAAAATAGGAAAATTAATCAGGTGTCTTGGCTGTAGTCCCAGTTAGTTGGGGAAGCTAAAGCAGGAGAATTGCTTCAGCTTAGAAGTATGAGGTTGCAGTGAGTTACAATGATGCCATTGCATTCTACTCAGAGCAACTGAATGAGACTCTGTCTTAAAACAAAACAACAACATAAAGCCAAAAACAACCTCCCACATAAAACAAAGTGCATACTTCAAAGATTAAAATAAATACCTAATTCTAATTCTTTAATTAGACATCAACAAACATCCACAAACATTAAGAACATCCACAAGAAAATGACATCACCAAACAAACTTAATAAGGTACCAGTAACCAATCTTGAAGTGATGGAGATATGTGGCATTTCTGACAAAGAATTCAAAATAGCTGTCCTGAAGAAGCTCAATGAATTTCAGTAAACTTTAAGACAGCACAGAGAATGAATTCAGAAGCTTATCAGAGAAAATGAACAAAGATATTGAAATAATTTAAAAAGTCAAGCAGAAATTTTGGAGCTTAAGAATTCAATTGACAAACTGAGAAATGCATCAGAGACTTCTAGTGGTAGAATTGATCAAGCAAAAGAAAATACTATTTGAAAAGAAACATTCAGAAAAGAAGAAAGAAGAATAAAAGAGAATGAAGTATATCTATAAGAAGTATAAAACAGCCTTGAAAACCCTAATGTAAGAGGTATTAGTCTTTTTTTTCTTTTTTTAAAAAAGGTATTGGCCTTAAAGAGGAGGCAAAGAGAGAGAAAGTAAGGTTGGGGTAGAAATTTAATTCAAAGAAATAATGACAGAACTTTCCAAAACAAAAAGAAAGAGATTGATATTCAGGTATAAGAAGATGATAAAACACCAAATAGGGGGGCGGAGGCAAGATGGCCGACTGGAGCCAGCTTTCCACAGATGCTCCCATCCAGAAGGAGAGATAAAGGACAGAAGTTTAGCAAGAAAGCCAATGGTTCAAATTTGAGCCAAGAGAGAACGTTGAAGAACACACATCAACCCTGCTGAGGGGAGTTGTGACCCGAAGGATATAAACAAAAGGTACAAAATCCATGGCCAAGCAGATAGATGGGAGTCTTCTCCCCCACAAGAATGGCTCACAGTACACTACATACAAACAAGCAAGCAGAGTTCAAATATCCTCCCATTTTATTCCACAGCAGAGACCCTCTAAAAACCAGACCTCCTTCCCCTACTAGGGTGCCATGGCACTTTCCTGCAATGCATAAAACTGTATATATTCTCTACCTACAATCTTGAACTCCCAACACTCTCCTCCACTCTCACCCCCAGGTCTGGAAACCTGTCCCCCGTGGAGCCCAGATTCTTGGGCATTTTCTCGAGGGTTCTGGATGGGACATGGGCTGTTGCTGATCTGTGCTGATTCTCCAGCACAGGAGAAAGGAGAGGAGGTCAACTGAGAGGGAATTGTACAGGAGTGCTGGTGCCCCGAGGCATAGAGCAGCAACTGCAGCAGCAGGAACAATAGGGCTCACACCCCTGGGTATATTTCACTCCCAGTTTTTCTGGGCAACCAGAGGAAGCTGAGCATCTTCTCTGGTAGTAGCCACTGACAGAATAGATCTGGGACAGAAATGTAGGCCCCGCAAGTAAAGGGTATGTCAGAGGTGGTACCGGCCTGGGCTGAGTGCAGGGACTAGAATACGCATGCAGAGAAAGCAGACTCCCAGGGTGGGGCTGACACAGAGGACTGCTTCACTGAGCCTCAGAAGCACCCGGCCCTCAGGGGATCATAGCTGAGACAAAGGCAGGCAGGCAGTGGCTGGAACTTACAGCTAAGTGTCTGTTCTGATTGGGTCTGCAGTAACAGAAACTGCAGCTGAGACTGGCCAGCAGCACAGATATGACAGAGTTGCTCAAACAGAATCTTATCTACAGTGGAATATAGCCGGGACAGAAACAAATTCTGCAAAGTTGATCTATTCTGTCAGCAACATCAATCAGGGGCAGGGCTGGGAACTGAGTGAACCACCTCAGCACCCATTAAGCATCTGAGGTTGTCAGGCCTCACCTACACCTGCTGGATACTGGCAGAGAGTGGTGGCCTGGCTGAGGAGACATAGATCTCCCTGTGACTTAGGCAGGTGCAAACCCCTGAAGCATCTGATCATTGGAGAGAATTGGGTCACAGCCCGGCAGTGTTACCAGTGACTGGGTGTGACAGAGGTGCAAGGAGGGGAAGGAGACGTCAATCTTCCCAGACTAATTTATTTGCTGGGTGGATCCTTCTGACCTCAAGGAGCACTGGAACGAGTCATACTTGAGCTGCCAGCAGACACCTGCTATCTAGTTGATGGAGACCTTTTGAACTTTTCCACCTGAGACCAATGGTGACTGGGACAATTGATTTGGACCTCTCAAACTGGACCAATCATGTGAGGACTATCCAAAGTGGTACCCTGGGTGTGTGGTTGTGGAAAGGTTTGATTTCCTTTTCCAATTGTTGGGTGGGTTGACTTAATTGCTGGTATTTCTCCACAGCTGAAACTTCAACCCAGAGTAACTAATTCACTAGGGTAAAACAGAGACCAGCTGAAAATAAGACAGAACCACTTAGCCCCACCACACCAAGAAGTTTTCCAGTTTCTCAGGCCGTAGCACTGTACAGGTCCTTGGCAAAGCTCTTGGGAAAATGGTACAGACACTAGTTCCAGCTTGGGGGCAAAGGATTGGCCAATCACTACTCCTAGAGCCACCAACCCAACTTCTTATCTGCTCTTCTAGCCAAATGGTGTAAAATAATCATAGGGCGGGATCCGCAGAAAAGCTCCAGTAACATGAATAACTAGAGTAGATGAACCCCTGCAAGGAACAATTTGGCAGACACAACTGAAGATCCCATTCATAAACAGATGGCTGAGATGTCAGAAACCAAATTCAGAATTTGTATTGCAAATAAGGTCATTAAAATAGAGGAAAAGTTGGAATTAGAAATTCAAGGAGCATTTCAAAAGTTGTCTCAAGAATTCAATTCAAAATCACCAACAATTTTGACACATTGAGACAAGAATTTGCAGCCCTCAAAGATCTGAGAAATTCAGGAGAATCCCTCAGCAACAAAATGGAGCAAGCAGAAGAAAGGATTTCTGACAATGAAGACAAAGCTTTCGAATGTTCCCAAACTCTCAAAGAGAAAGAGAAATGGAGAGCAAAAACAGATGATTCTCTCAGAGAGTCCTGGGATAATTATAAGAAAACCAATATTCACCTGATAGGAAACCCTGAAGGCAATGAAGTGGCTTTGCAAATCACAGAGGCTCAACTTCACGAGATTATGAAAGAGAACTTTCCAGACATGCCAAGAGAATCTGAAGTTCAGATAGCAGAGTTTCAGAACCCCAACATGACTCAACCTGAATCAGGCATCCCCCAGACACATCGTAATTAAGTTCACTAAAGTTAATATGTAGGAGAAAATTCTGAAAGCAGCCAGACGTAAGAAAAACATAAACTACAAGGGGAAAAATATCAGAATAACTGCAGATATCTCTGCTGAAACCTTTCAAGCTAGAAGAGGGTGGTCATTGACTTCTAATCTCTTCAAACAAAATAACTTTCAACCCAGGATTCTGTATCCAGCTAAACTGAGTTTCATTTTGATAGAGAAATTAAATACTTTAATGACATTCACATGTTGAAGAAATTTGTCATAAATAAACCAGCTCTCCAGGATATTCTCAGACCTATTCTCCATAATGACCAGCACAATCCTCTATCACAAAAGTAAACTCACTCAGAAACCTTTGATTTAATTCCAACTTCCAAAGTCTTGAAAGGATTAAAAATGTCTACTGGACTTACGCAAATCTCAATACCGAAAATTCTACCAGGCTTATCCATATTCTCAATTAATGTGAATGACTTAAATTGTCTTCTAAAGAGGCACAGGTTGGCTGACTGGATATAAAAACTCAGGCCAGATATCTGCTGCATATAAGAATCTCATCTTACCTTAAAAGATGAATATAGACTCAGGGTGAAGGGATGGTCATCTATAATTCAGGCAAATGGAAAGCAGAAAAAAGCAAGTGTTGCAATTTTATTTGCAGACACAATAGGCTTTAAACCAATAAAAGTAAGGAAGGATAAAGATGGACACTTAACATTTGTTAAAGGTTATATTCAATATGATGAGATTTCAATTATTATTTATGCACCCAACCAGAATGCACCTCAACATATCAGACAAACTCTAATAGACATGAGCAACTTGATTTCCTCCAGCTCCATAGTAGTCGGAGATTTTAACACTCTTTTTCAGTGATAGATAGATCCTCTAATAAGAAACTAAGAAAAAAATTTTTAGATATATACTTAACCATTCAACATTTGGATTTAACAAACATCTACAGAACATTTCATCCCAACAAAACTGACTACACATTCTTCTCATCAGCCCATGGAACATACTCCAAAATTGATCACATCTTAGGTCACAAGTCTAACCTCAGCAAATTTAAAAGAATAGAAATTATTCCTTGCATCTTCTCGGATCATCATGGAGTAAAAGTTGAACTCACTAACAACAGGAATCTGCATACTCATACAAAAACATAGAAGCTAAATAACCTTATGCTGAATGATACATGAGTCATAGATGAGATTAAGAAGGAAATTACCAAATTTTTGGAACAACACAACAATGAAGACACAAATAACAGAACCTCTGGGATACTGCAAAGGTAGTCCTAAGAGGGAACTTTATAGCACTGCAAGCTTTCCTCATGAGAACAGAAAGAGAGGAAGTTAACAACTTAATGTGATATCTCAAGCAACTGGCAAAGGAAGAACATTCCAATCCCAAACCCAGCAGAAGAAAAGAAATAACCAAAATTAGAACAGAATTGAATGAAATTGAAAACAAAAGAATTATAGAACAAATCGACAAATAAAAAAGTTGGTCTTTGAAATGGTCAATAAAATAGAAAAACTTTTGGCAAACCTAACCAGGAAAAAAAGAGTAAAATCTCTAATTTCATCAATCAGAATTGGTAAGGAGGAAGTAACAACAGACTTCACAGAAATTCAAGAAATCCTTAATGAGTATTACAGGAAACTTTATTCTCAGAAATATGAAAATCTAAAGGAAATTGACCAATACTTGGAAGCATGACACCTCTCAAGGCCCAGCCACAATGAAGTGGAAATGTTGAACAGGCCTATATCAAGTTCTGAAATAGCATCAACTATTCAAAATTTCCCTAATAAGAAAAGCCTAGGACCAGATGGCTTCATGTCAGAATTCTACCAAACCTTTAAAGAGGAAATAGTCCCTATATTACTCAACTTTTTCCAAAATATAGAAAAAGAAGGAACACTACCCAAAACATTCTATGAAGCAAATTTCACCTTGATCCCCCAATCAGGAAAAGACTCAACAAGAAAAGAAAACTATAGACCAATATCCCTAATGAATATTGACACAAAAATATGCAACAAGATCCTAGCAAACTGAATCCAGCAATACATCAAACAAATTAAACACCATGACCAAGTGGGTTTTCTCCCAGATTTTTAAGGCTGATTCAATAAATGTAAATCTATAAATATAATTCAGCACATAAACAAATTAAAAAACAAATGATTCTCTCAACTGATGCAGAAAAAGCTTTTGATAATATCCAGCAGCCCTTCATAATCAGAACACTTAAGAAAATTGAAGGGACATTTTTTAAAGTGATAGAGGCCATCTACAGGAAACACACAGCCAATATTGTATTGAATGGAGTGAAATTGAAATCATTTCCACTCAGATCAGGAACCAGGCAAGGTTGCCCATTGTCACCACTTCTCTTTAACATTGTAATGGAAGTTTTAGCCATTGCAATTAGGGAAGAAAAGGCGATCAAGTGTATTCATGAAGGGTCTGAAGAGATCAAACTTTCACTCTTCGCAGATGATATGATTATATACCTGGAAAACACCAAGCATTCTACTACAAAACACTTAGAGTGATGAAGGAATATAGCAATGTCTCAGGTTACAAAAGCAGCACTCATAAATCTGTAGCCTTTATATATACCAACAGCAACCAATCTGAAAAAATAGTTAAGGACTCTATTCCTTTCACAGTAGTGCCAAAGAAGATGAAATATTTGGGAGTTTACTTAACAAAGGTTGTGAAAGATTTCTATAAAGAGAACTATGAAACCCTAAGAAAATAAATAGCTGAAGATGTTAACAAATGGAAAAACATACCATGCTCATGGCTGGGAGGAATCAACATTGTTAAAATGTCCATACTACCCAAAACAATATACAGTTTTAATGTAATCCCTATTAAAGCTCCATTGTCATATTTTAAAGATTTCTAAAAAATAATATCATTTTATGTGGAATCAGAAAAAAACCTCGAATAGCCAAGACATTACTCAGAAATAAAAACAAAGCAGGAGGAATTATGCTACCAGACCTCAGATTATACTCTGAATGGGTAGTGATCAAAACCATCTGGTACTGGCACCAAAACAGAGAGTTAGATGTATGTAACAGAACAGAGAACCAAGAGATGAACCCCACTACTTACCGCTATTTGATCTTCGACAAGCCAATTAAAAACATTCAGTGGGTCAAAGATTCCCTATTTAACAAATGGTGCTGGGTGAACTGGCTGGCGATTTGTAGAAGACTGAAACTAGACCCACAACTATCACCATTAACTAAGGTAGACTCTCACTGGATTAAAGATTTAAACTTAAGACATGAAACTATAAAAATATTAGAAGAAAGTGCAGGGAAAACTCTTGAAGGAATTAACCTGGATGAATATTTTATGAGAAGGACCCCTTGGGCAATTGAAGTAACATCAAAAATACACTACTGGGACCTGATCAAACTAAAAAGTTTCTGCACAGCCAAGAACACAGTAAGTAAAGCAAGCAGACAACCCTCAGAATGAGAGAAAAATATTTGCAGGTTATGTCTCTGACAAAGGTTTAATAACCAGAATCCACACAGAACTCAAATGTATTAGCAAGAAAAGAACAAGTGATCCCAACTCAGGGTGGGCAAGAGACCTGAAGGGGAACTTCTCTGAAGAAGACAGGCGCATGGCCTACAGACATAACAAAAAATGCTCATCGTTCTTAATCATCAGAGAAATGCAAATCAAAACTACTTTGAGATATTATCTGACCCCAGTAAGATTATCCCACATCACAAAATCCCAAAACCAGAGATGTTGGCATGGTTATGGAGAAAGGGAACTCTTCTACACTGCTGGTGGCAATGCAAACTAATAAGTTCCTTTTTGAAAGATGTTTGGAGAATACTTAGAGATCTAAAAATATACCTGCCATTCGATCCTATAATTCCTCTACTAAGTATATATCCAGAAGACCCCAAATCACATTATAACAAAGATATTTGTACCAGAATGTTTATTGCAGCCCAGTTCATAATTGCTAAGCCATGGAAGAAGCCCAAGTGGCCATTGACCCACGAATGGATTGATAAATTGTGGTATAATTATACCATGGAATACTATGCAGACTTAAAGAAAGGTAGAGACTTTACCTCTTTCATGTTTACATAGATGGAGCTGGAACATTCTTCTTAGCAAAGTATCTCAAGAATGGAAGAAAAAGTATCCAATGTACTCAGCCCTACTATGAAACTAATTTATAGCTTTCATGGAAAGGCTATAGCCCAATTATAGCACAAGAATATGGGGAAAGGGGCAAGGGTGGGGAGAGGAGCAGGAAGATTGGGTGTAGGGAGGGTAATTGGTGGGACCACACCTACGGTGCATCTTGGAAGGGTACAGGTGAAACTTAATAAATGCAGAATATAAATGTCTAAACACAATTACTAAGAATATGTCATGAAAGCTATGTTAACCAGTTTGATGAAAATAGTTCAGATTGTATATTAAACCAGCATATTTTACCCCATGGTTGCATTAATGTACACAGCTATGATTTAATCAAAAAAAAAAAAAAAAAGAAAACACCAAGTAGCTTTCAAGTAGCTTTATCCTGAATAATACTACCTTAAGTCATTTTATAATCAACCTACCAGAGATTGTGGATAAACAAAAGATACTAAGGGGTGCAAGAAAAAAGAAAAAGAGTCAACTATGTAAAGGAGCTCAAATACATCTGGCAATGGACTTCTCTGTGGAACCCTTATAGACAGAAGAGATTGGCATGACATATTCAAAGTGATCAAGGAAAAATACCTTAACTAAAATATCATATTATAAAACATCCTTTAAACATAAAGGAAAAATAAAAACTTCCCAGATAAATAAAATTGAGTTATTTCTTTAACACCAGACTTATCCTATTAGAATTTCTAAAAGCAGTTCTTCAGTATGAACAAAAAGGACTTTAAGGAACACTAAGAAATCATCTGACAGTACACAACTCACTGTAACAGTAAGTACATAATACTCATGACTATTTAATTGCAGTATACAATCTACTTGTTTCTTGAGTAGGAAGACTTAAAGAAAAACTCATCAAACATAATAACTACAATTTTAAAAAGATAGTGTAAAAAGGTATAAATGGAAACAGCAAAAAGTCAAAAAGTAGAGGAGGTGGAGTTATGGTGTAGAGTATTTTTGATTTCTCTGTTTTTTTTTTTTTTTTGTAAACAGAGTTAAGTTGTTTAAAATAACTAATTGTAAAAGTTTGTGCAAGCATCATGGTAACCTCAAATCAAAAAGCCTACAACATATATACAAACTAAAAAGCAAGAAAATAAAGCACACTATTACAGAAAAATCACTTTTAACAAAGAAAGATATTAAGGCAGGAACAGAAAAAAAGAAGACCATAAAACAATCAGAAATCAAATAACACCATGGTGGTAGTAAATCCTTACCTGTTCATAATAACAGTGAATGTGATGGACTAAAACTCTTCAATCAAAAGACACAGAGAGGCTGAATGGATTTAAAAAAAAAAAAATAGCCAACTATGTTGTCTGCAAGAAACCTACTTCACCTATAAAGACACGCTTAGACTGAAAATAAAGGAATGGAGAAAAGATGTTTCAGGCAAATGGAAACCAAAATAGTGCAAGAGTAGCTATACTAGTAACGGATACAAAAGATTTTAGGGAAAAAAACTGCAAGGCCATTATATAATGATGAAGGAGACAATTCAACAAGAAGATAAAACAATCTTAAATATTTATGTAGCATGCACGTTGGAGCACCCAAATATATAAAGCAAATATTACCAGAACTAAAGAGAGAGATAGAGCCAAAAAAAATAATTGTTGGACTTCATCTTTTGAGTTTCAGCACTGGGCAAATTATCCAGACAGAAAACTTAAAAAGAAATATTGAACTTAATCTGCCCTATAGACTAAAGAGACTAAAGAATTTCATTCAAAAGAAAATTAATAGAAACATTAGACTTAATCTGCACTATTGGCAGAGCACTTAATCCAAAAGCTTCAGGATACACATTCTTTTCCTCTGCTCATGGATCATTTTCAAGGATAGACCATAAATTATGACATAAAATATACTTATAAAATTCACAAAAGTTGAAATCATATCAAATATCATACCAAGTACCTCCAATACTTTATAGGACTTGGGTAAAATATGGAAAAATTCCCTGGATTACTAAACTAACTCTCTCACTTTCTTAGCCTCTCCAAGTAACTGGGACTACAGACAAGACACCTGGCTAATTTTCCTATTTTTAGTAGACAGGGTCTCATTCTTGCCCAGGTTGTTCTTAAAGTCCTGAGCTCAGAGCTTTTATTCAGTTATTCAGAACTGAATAAAACTAGAAATCAATAATAAGAGTAAAATTTAAAAATATACAAACACATGGAATTCAAACAATGTTACTAGTGGGTCAATGAAGAGATTAAGATGAAAATTAAAAATTCTCAAGACAAATGAAAATGAAAACCCAATACATTGACACTCATGGGATATAGCAAAATAAGTAATAAGAAGGCAATGTATGGTAATATATGCCTGTATCAAAAAACTAGAAAAACTTAAAATAACCTAATAATACATCTCAAAGAACTAGAAAAACAAGAGGAACCCAAACCCAAAATTAGTACAAAAGAGGGGATGCCAAACATCATAGCAGAAATAAATGAAATTGTAACAAGAAATAGGATATTAACAAAAAGTTAACATATGCACCTATGTTTCACTATGCTAAGAAAAAAATGAAATAAATAAGATCAGAGATGAAAGAAGAGACATTGCAATGGATATTACAGAAATGCAAAGGTATTAGAATCGACTACAAGTGACTATAGAACAACAAATTGGAAAACCTAGAAGGAACAGATAAATTCCTAGACACTTTTCCAAGTTTGAATCAGGAAGAAATCCAAAATCTGACTAAATCAATATCAAGTAATCAGATACAAGCAGTAACAAAAAGTCTCCAGAGAAAAGTCCAGGACTTGCTGGCTTCCCTGTTAAATTCCACTAAGTATTCATAGAAGAACTAAACTAATACAAATCTTACTGAAACTACTCAAAAAAATTTAGGATGGAAGACTCTCAAACTCATTCTAGGAGACCTGTATCACCCTGATATCAAAACCAAAGACACAACAACAAAAACAAAAAATATATAAGCCAATATCTCTGATGAACTTAGACACAGGAATCCGCAACAAAATATTAGCAAACCAAATTTAACAACATATTCAAAAGATTATTCATCGGATGGCACCTGTGGCTCAAAGGAGTAGGGTGCCGGCCCCATATGCCGGAGGTGGTGGGTTCAAACCCAGACCCAGACAAAAACTGCAAAAAAAATATATATATATATATTTATCAGAATCAAATGGAATTCATTCAGGGATGAAAAGATGATTCAATATACACAAATTAATCAGTGTAACACATATCAACAGAAAGAATGACACAAACCCTGTGATCATATCAATTGATGCTGAAGAAACATTTTACAAAATTCAACATAGTTTCATGACAAAAACTCTCAAAAACTAGGTATGGAAGGAACTTCTTTCAACACAATAAAAACTGTATATGACAGACCCACAGCTAATATCAAACTGAATTGGGTAAAAGCTGAAAGCCTTTTCTCTAAGATGTGGAGCAAGACAAGGATGCTCACTTTCACAACTGTTATCAAACGTAGTACTGAACATTCTAGCTAGAGCAGCAGAACTAGAGGAAAGAACAAAAGACATTCAAATAGGAAAGGAAGAAGTAGAATTATTCTGTTTGCAGATAATATGAGACCATAATCAGAGCATCCTAAAAACTCCACCAAAATATTATTAGAACTGAATAGCAAATTCTGTAAAGTTTTGGGATGGAAAATCAACATGCCAAAATTAGTACTATTTTTTTTTTTTAGAGTAACAGTAAAGTAAACAATCTTAAAAAAACACAAAGAAAGTAATCCCTTTTACAATAGTTACAAATAAAATAATATGTCCAGGAATAAACTTGGAGAAGTGAAACATCTCTGTAGTGAAAACTGTAAAATAGTAATGAAAGAAACTGAAGAGAACACACCAAAAAGAAAAGATGTCTCATGTTCATGGATCAGAAGAACCAATACCATTAAAATGTCCATGCTACGGGTGATGCCTGTGGCTCAGTGGACAGGGCACCAGCCCCATATACCGAGGGTGGCAGGTTCAAACCTGGCCCTGGCCAAATTGTAACAAAAAATAGCCAGGTGTTGTGGTGGTGTCTGCATTACCAGCTACTCAGGAGGCTGAGGCAAGAGACTCGCCTAAGCCCCAAAGCTAGAAGTTGCTGTGAGCTGTGACACCACAGCACTCTACCTAGGGTGACAAAGTGAGACTCTGTCTCTTAAAAAAACAACAACAACAGCAACAAAAAAACCATACTACCCAAAATAATCTACAGATGAATGAAATCTGAAAAATACCAATAATATTTTTGAGAGAAATAAAACACAAATATTAACATTTATATTAGAACCACAAACGACCCAGAATAACTAAAAGCACTCAGAACAGAAAGAGCAAAGCTGGAGGAATCCTATTCCCTAACTTCAATTTATACTACAGAGCTGTAGTAACCAAAACGGCATGGTACTGGTATAAAAACATAAGAGAGAACTCAGAAATAAATCCACATGTCTACAGTGAGCTTCCCCACTGCATGGCCAGGAACATACAGAGAGGAAAAGGTGGTCTCTTTCAATAAGTGGTGCTAGGAAACCTGGATAGCCACATGCAGAAGAATGAAAGTAGACACTATCTCTCTCCGTATAAAAATAATCAAATCAAAAAGGAGTTAAAGGCTTAAGTCTAAGACCTGAGACCATGAAATGACTAAAAGAAAACATTGGAGAAACTGCTCGGGACATTGGTCTGGGCAAAGACTTCATGAGTTATACTCCCAAAGGCAACCAAAGCTTTATTGGACAAATGGGATCACACCCAGCAAAAAACATTCGCACAGTAAAGGAAACAGTCAAAAATGTCAAAAGACACCACACAGAATGGGACAAAATATTTGCTAATATGGCAAGGGTTTAATAACTAGGATGATATGAGAACTGTCCCCAATTCAACAGGGAAAAAATAAAATAATCTGATTAAAAATGGGCAAAGGAAATGAATAGAAATTTCTCAAAAGAAGGCATATAAATGGCCAGCAGATGTATGAAAAAATTTTTCAATATCATTAATCATCAGAGAACTGCACATCAAAATAATAGTGAGATATCCTCTTACCCCAGTTAAAATGGCATTTATCAAAAAGCAGGCAGTAATAAATGTTGGTGAGGATGTGAAGAAAGGAAAACCCTGTACATTGTTGGTGAGGGAAAAAAATGTAAAATTAATGCAATCGCTGTGGAGAACTGGATGGAGGTTCTTAAAAAGCTAAAAATGTGATAGAGCCACCATAAGAACAGCAGTCCTACTGCAGAGTACATATCTAAGGAGGTGAATTCAGTAATATTGCCAAGACGTAAATAATCCCTTGTTTATTGCAGCACAATTCACAATAGTCAAGATCTGGAATCAATGTAAGTGTTAATGGACAAATGGATAACAAAATTGTAAAATATTATACAGCCACAAAAAGAAGGATATTATGCCATTTGCAAAAATGTGGACAGAACTGTAGAATATCATAGTGAAATAAGCAAAGCATATAGAGACGAATTCTGCATGTTCTCATTCATATCTGGGAGCTAATTCTTAAACACAAGTGATCTCATAGAGATAGAGATTATGATGGTCCAGCGGCTAGGCAGGGAAGCAGAAATGGGGAGATAAAGTACGAACGGCTAATGAGTGCAAAAATATACTTAGATCAGTGGTTCTCAACCGTCCTAATGCCACAGCTCTTTAATACAGTTCCTGTGCATCGTGATCCACAGGTTGAGAACTGCTGACTTAGACAGTTAAATAGAATGAATAATATCGGATAGCACAACAAAATGTCTTCAATCAGCAGTAAGTTAGGGTATACTTTAAAATATTTTAAAGAGTAGAATTGGAATGCTTACACACAACAATGAATGCCTGAGGTGATGGGTAACCCTATTACCCTGCTTTGATAAGTTCACATGTGTGTCTTTATCAAAACCCAACTATTATGTACCCTTAAGAATTAAACATTTTTAAAAAGTGAAAAAGTATAACAAGTCATCATTTCATTAAAGGGATGTTTATTTCTTTCTGATTGCCTAATTTTTCATAAATAGTTATTTTAAAATACATTTTCTTCTCAGTTTCACTTTCCAAATTTCATTCCATTTAACCAAGATGGTAGATTAATAACATTAATAAAATCATTTGTATTATTTTCATTGTTTTATTACCTATAAACTATTCTACTAGTGCAAGGAAAATCTAATATTGAATTGACTGAAAAAGTGAGTAAGTCACAGATAAAACATTATTAGAATACAATTGATCAACTCCAATCTTGCTATTTAGAAGTGTGGATGCCACGATGAGTGTACAGGTATCAGGTGAGAGCTTGTTAGAACTGTAGAATCTTAAACCCAGCACCAGAAGGGCTGACTCAGAAATTGCATGCTAACAAAATCCCAGATGATTCAGGGGCACAGTCAAGTTGGAGAAGCATTGCGAATCCTGTTTGTGCTATTTTCTGTTTATTCATCTCTCTAGTAAGGAGCTATAATCTGCCTATCTACCCTTCATTAGCAGCCGTTGTAGGAGGTGGGAGAGGGGGCATTGCAGATTACTTTCCCAGTGACTGACGCCAAACTGAGAATTCCGTAACACCCTCCCACTCTCTACTCAGCTCTTTCAGAATACGTGAAAGGAGTTACTCAATTGCTGTCTGTACCTAAACATATTTTGTGATCATCCTTGTTATTTCATGTTATTCTTCCTCCTGTTTCTACAGATTTTTACTTTAATAATCTTTCATTTGAAAATCTGTAGTATTTAAACTTCTTTTTATAATCAAAAAAGTTACAGAAATTGAACTGTTTTGCTATTTGTGATTAAGTTCCCAAAGATTATAAAATTAACTGCAAAGAGGAGAATGTACTTGGAGTCAGAAATATTTGGTTTATGATTAAAATCAACACCTTTGAATTACAACCAGAAACCAAATAAATAGGGTGTTTGAGAGATGATATAAAATATTAAGAGAAGGTTTTGAAACAAAGTTCTCTTGGTTTGATGAGGTACACTGAAATAGCAAGCTATTCACGGTATTATTCTAATGACTGAATGCATAAATAGGAAAAGTATCTTATTGTTTTTCTCTAAGATTTACATGCTACACAATGAAATATATAAAGGCATGGTAGTTTGTCAAAAATACTAGAGTTTTAGGTTCTAGGTTGGTTTACTCTCAAGGAGAAGAAAGAGGTCACCTCTGCATTGTGAGTTTAAGGATATTCCTGTTCCACAAGATGGAAAGCTGTCACCTGATTCATAAGGAAAGAAATTAAGCCCAGTACAGTACCAGGAACATATCATAACACATGTGTTTTGTGACATGATTTGGCAATGTAGTTGATTGTATTTGACTAGTTACTGTGTTATACTTTTTGCTGACAGTACCATCTTTCATCATTTTGGGTCTTCCATTTTTCATCCTCAAATTTCAACCACTAGAGTTTAACATTAAATATATAGCACTATTTCTAAAGAGCTACATTGAAATATATTGGAAATAGTCGTCTATACGTTTACTGCAAGGGCTCTAAATTCTGGCTACAGTTTACAGTCTCTTGGAGAGCTCAAAAATATGGCTAGGACCTATCCCAGAACAATTCTATCAAAATTTATATATTTACATGGTATTATGTATTTGATTTTTTTGCAGTTACTTCATTCCTTAATGGATGCATATTAATTAATAAACTTCAAACCCGGTAACTTCAGGAATCAGGATCACTCGATGGGTAGAGATGTTTATTAGATGGGCAAGTAG
Source organism: Arctocebus calabarensis (assembly GCA_963573935.1). NCBI lineage: Eukaryota > Metazoa > Chordata > Mammalia > Primates > Lorisidae > Arctocebus > Arctocebus calabarensis. Next base: position 45,060 of record CAUYON010082851.1, read on the forward strand.
ACGTAACAGAACACTGCAAGTTTATCAGCCTCTGAAATTTTTTCTATATATGTTCCGTGTACTCTCTGTTTCAGAAATATTTCTGTCACAGCGTAAGTAGATGTCAGTAACCTAGTGCATAACCTTCTGGTTATATCTGCTGATTCTAAAGCTAATTTTGAAGCTTGTAAAAACCCAAATCACAGGGGAGGGGATGGGGGAGGATGGATGGAGGGAGGGCAATTAGTGGGATCACACCTACGGTGCATCTTAGCAGGGTACTGGTGAAACTTATTAAAGGTAGAGTATCAATGTCTTTATATAGTGATCAAGAAAATGCCATGAAGGCTATCTCTAACAGTACGATCAAAATATTTCTG
>CAUYON010082852.1:0-11582 GCA_963573935.1 Arctocebus calabarensis
AGAGGGCCTAGCATACATGCTGCTATTTGGAAGGAAAGACAATATTTCACTCCCAGTGGTTCTCCCATAGAATATCATCATGAAGTAGACAGGTTGTTACAAGCCATTCATGTTCCACAAGAAGTAGCAGTTATTCATTGAGACTGATGTAAGATTTTAAGTATTTTCCATTGGCTTACAGCAGGTAATAACAAAAGAACACTTTTATTTTGTAACCAGCCTGATGGAAGTAGTCAATAGTCTCTGGATAAAGCCCACTCCTTTTCTTTTTGGGAATATTGGTTTTCTTCGAGTTATCCCAGAGCTGTCTGAGAGAATGATCCGTTTTTGCTTTCCATTTCTTTAGCTCTTTGTAGTTTTGGGAGCATTCAAAAGCTTTGTCTTCCACGTTAGAAATCCTTCCTTCTGCTTGCTCCACTCTGTTACTGAGGGATTCTACTTTGTTTCTCAGATCTTTGAGGGCTGCAACTTCTTGGCCCAATGTGTCAAAATCTCTGGTCATTTGGTGTTTGAATTCCTTGACTTTTTGAGAAAATTTTTAAAATGCTCCCAGAATTTCTAATTCCAATTTTTCCTCTATTTTATTGATCTTGTTTGCAATCCAAATTCTGAATTCGATTTCTGACATCTCAGCCATCTGTTTATGCATAGGATCATCATTTGTGTCCGTCAAATTTTTCCTTGGGGTGGTTGATCTACTCTGCTTGTTCATGTTCCAGAGCTTTTCCACTGATTCTGCTCCACATTATTTTGCACTGTTTGGCTGGGTGTGTAGGTAAGGATAAGTTGGATTGGGGGTTCTAGGAGTAGTGATTGGCCAGTCCTTCCTTTGCCTGTAAGCTGGGACTGGTGTTTGTACCTTTTCCCCTAGTGTTTCACCAACCCATACTTTGCTAGTGCCTGTGAAACTGGGGGCCTTCTTGATGTGGTGGGGTTAAGTGGCTCTGTCTTATTTTCAGCTGGTCTCTGTCTTACCCTAGAGAATCAGTTACTCTGTGTTGGAATCTGAGCTGTGGAAGAATACCAGCAGTTAAGTCACTACGCCCCCCACAACAATTCCACAACAATTGGAAAAGGAAAATCAAACCTTCCCACTACCACACACGCAGTGTACAACGTTGGAAAGTCCTCGGGTGATTGGCCCAGTTGAAGAGGTCCCAATCAATTGTCCCAGCTAGTACCAACCTCAAATCAAAGAGTTGAAAAGTCTCTGGTGACTAGATAGCAGAAATCTGCTGGAAGCTTTAGTATAACTCGCTCCAGGTTTCTGTAAGCTCAGGAGGGCCCCCCCAGCCAGTAAATTAGCCTGGGAAGGTTGATGCCTCCTTCCCCACCTTGCCCCTCTGTCACATCCAGTCTCTGGTTACCCTGCAGAGCTGTGGTCCAGTTCCCTCCAATGAGCAGATGCGCTAGAGGTTTGCACCTGCCTAGGTCACACGGGGCTCTGTGCCTCCTCAGCCAGTCCACTAGTTATGTCAGTGTTGGTAGTGGGGGAGGTGAGGCCTGACCACCTGGGTACTTGATAGGGGCTGGGGTGATTTACTCAGTTCCAGCCCTGTCCCTGATTGATATAAAGTAGATGAAAAAGCTGATAGAACAGAACAAGTTCACAGAATTTCTGCCCTGTGAAAGAGACACTGGGCTGCTAATAGTCCTGACTCAATCTGTGAGCTTCAGCCCTTTGTCTCAACTGTCATCCCCTGAGGGCCAGGTGCGGCCGAAATTTAGCAAAGCTTTCTCAGTGTTGCTGCTTGGTGCCTCAGGGGACCGCCTCTCCACTTTGGCCACCTCTCGGCTCACTTTCTTCTCGCTGCTCCCAAGCTGGGAAAACAGCACAGACCAGCAACAGCCCGCACCCTGTCCATCCCCCTCACGAAAGTGTCCAAGAATCTGGACTCTGTGGGGGACAGACTTCCAGACCTCAGGGTGAGAGTGGAGGGAAGTGCCAGGAACTCCAACTTGCAGGTAGAGAATATATACAGTTTTTATAAAGCTTTATGCCTGGCAGGACAGTGCTGTGGCACCCTAGTAGGGGAAGGAGATCTGGTTTTTAAAGGGTCTCTCCCATGGGGTAGAGTGGGAGGACATCTGAACTCTGCTCGCTTGTTTGTATGGAGGTATGGAGTATACTGCAAGCCGTTCTCTTGGGGGAGGGGACTCCCGTCCACTTGGTGATGTGATTGGTGATTGGTATATCTGTACCTTTTATTTGTATCCTTGGGGTCCCAGGTCACTCCAGCAGGCTTGAAGTGCATTCTTTGACCTTCTCTTTGTGCTCAGTTCCTAACTGTAGGCTTTCTTGCTAAATTTCTGTCCTTTAACTCTCCTTCTGGATGGCAGCATCTGCAGAAAGCTGGCTACAGACTGCCATCTTGGCTCCCCAAACAGTTCTTTAGTCTCTGCCCCATTATTATTTTCCACAATTGGGGTATTAAAACTGGTAGAGTGAGATTGGATTGAGGGTTCCAAGAATTATGGTTAACCAGCCTTTGCCAAAGAGCTGGAACTACTGATTGTAGCTTTCCCTCTGTAGCTTTACAAAGGTCCCTTTTAGATCTACAGCAGAGACTCTGAGGACCTGATTGGTGTAATAGGGCTACCTAGCTCTTTCTTGTAGTCAGCCAGCCCCTGTCCAATCCTGAATCTTAGAATTAGGCTGAAATCTCACCTCGGGGGGAAATATAAGCAACTGAGACACTTTAGTCCCACTCCAGTGATGACTGCAGGTAGAGAATCAGTCCCTCCTACTTCAGCACGACAACAGCTCAACCTTGTAAGGTCCCTGGGTGGACAGCAGAGGATTGAGAGTTCCAAACCAATTGTCCCAGGAAGCACAATCACTGCTCAACTGAGAGAGTTTGAACAGTGTCCAGCAACCTGATAGCAGGGATCCACAGGCAGCTCCATCCTGGAAACCCAAGAAGCTGGAGTTTGGCTCCTTCTGGTGCTCAATGGGGTCAGGTAGGCCCTCCCAGCCAAAGAGTCTCTCTGGGAGGGTTGGGGCCTCCTTCCCCACCTTACACCTCACCCCGCCACTGGTAACCCCATGGGGCTATGGCTTGGTTCTTTTCAGTGAGCAAAGATGCAAGGGATATGCACCTCCCATAGTCAAAAGGGAGTCGATGCCTCCCCTGGGTCACATTCAGCCAGTGACTCACTTCAGTGTTCAAGGGCATCTGGGGAGCACACTACCAGAATAAGTCCGAGGGTGTGATTACCTCTGTTTGCAGGTAGGTACCACTGCAGCATGTATTTCTCTCTCACAGAGTCTGCATCTCTGTCCCAAGCATCTGCCACTGGCACCCCCAAGGTTGAGGCCTGGCTCCTTCCGGGGATCAAGAGAAAAAGGGAAGTATTTCTCCAAAATCTAGCCCATGATTTAAACCCTGCTGCCATTGCCATGTACTGTCACCAGCCTCACTACTCCTTCTCCCGCTTGACTATCTCTCCCCACATCTGCCAACTACCACTTGAGTCACTGTTCTTTGCACAGTCATGCAACAGTCCACACCATGCCCAGATCTCTCAAGGAACTGCCAGATGCTCTGGGCTCTGCAGGGTAGAGGCCTTAAGACCACCAAGAGATAGGGGAGGGGTGGACTGGGAGTTCAGAATTGCAGAGAAAATATTTTTTCAGTTTTATCCTGGGCAAGAGAATGCCTAGGCTCCACAGATGGGACCTCTCTGGAGAAGGTGTCCTAGTGTTTAGCAGCTCTCTCCCAAGGGATAAAATATGTAGTCCTCTGAACACTGCTCACTTGTAGAATGCACATAGCAAGCCACTGTCTTGGGGGAAGGGATCTCTTATCCTTTTGGTGCTGGGTTTTGTACCTGTAGTTTGTTTCCTTGGAGTCCAGCTTGCCTCAGCATGGATGATGTGCCTGCCTCAATCTTCTTTCTTGGCTCAGCTCCTGACCTTCAGCTTTCTTGAGAATATTCTGTTCTTTATCTCTCCTTCTAGACAGGAATCTCTGTCAAAAGTTGGCTCCAGTCAACCATCTTACCCCCCTACCCAATGTTATAGTTTAAATAACTTGAAAAAATAGGACTTTGATTCAAATGGAACCAGAAAAAAAAATAGAAAATACAGTTCTTAGAAATAAAAACAAATATGGAAGCATCAGGTTGCCAGATTTTAGGTTTTACTACAATGGTACTATGATCAAAATAGCATGGCATTGGCACAAAAATAGAGATGTAGATCTGTGGAATAGGATAGAGAATCTAGAGATGAGCCCAGCCACATATCATCATTTGATCTTTGATAAGCTTAACAAAAACATGCACTGGAGAAAAGAATCCTTATTTAACAAATGACGCCAGAGAACTTGTTGTCCACAGAAGACTGAAACTGGACACATACCTCGCACCATTGATAAAAATTTATTCTCATTATACAAAAGATTTAAAGTTAAGACACAAAACAATAAAAATTCTAGAAGAGAGTGTGGGAAAAACACTTGAAGATGTTTGCCTGGGAAAAAATGTTATGAGGAAGACCCCTCCTAGCAGTTGCAGCAACACCAAAAAGAAATAACTAAGATTTGATCAAGCTAAAAAAGCTCCTGCTTTTTTTTCCCCAGTGTGATTCTTTGCAGGTTAGCTTACCTTTTGAGTAGGTTAGAAAGAGGTAATCAATTCAATTCAAATTGAGGAGAAGAAGAAAGAGAATTACAAAAAGACAGAGGCAACCAATTCTGCATTCACCCATTTATTTGTTCATGCTGTAGATGCTCACTGATTTGCAACTACATCAGGGAGCTGTTGACTTGAAGAGACTCACTTCAAAGAATCCTATTGGGTGTTTTAGCCAGTCTATCTTCTTGGCTCTTTCATTCCCATTCCCTGGTTCATCAGCAAAAGAGTTTCATTTCAAGGGGGTTTGTGGCCTGCCAAGGTATGAGGAAGCTAACTACAAAGAAGGAAGCAGTGACAGGGACACTGCTAAATGCTAGTGGTAACAAAAAGCATTTTCCATGTCTCTTTAAAGAGAAGTATGAAAGACTATAAAAAGGGAAAAGAACAGGGTGAGGCAAGGGCCATTACTGGAGACACAGCTGACTGTAACATTGGGAAGGGAAAGGAAGCAGGAGGGAAAGCAGAGGAAGACAGCTGAGAGTTGCATGCCATGACTTTCCATGAATCTGTATTTATACTCTCCTATCTTTCTGTATGTGAGGTAATATTAAAGATCCCACTCAGGTTTCCATCCTCACCCTTCAATGAAACCCAACCCTACTGAAGGAAAGGATCAGTCAGACATCTGGTCTAAGGCATGAAAGCTTAGAGAGAGACATGAATTTTGCAGTGGTCATCACTGAGTATTCCTAACTGGGGCCAGCCACAGGTACCAAAGTCTGGGGATGACTTCTAATCAACCATGTGTCCTTTCTAATCAAAGATAGGTCATGTGTAAACAATGTAGCCTTTCTAATCAAAGATGATTCTCACTGAAGTCAGGTATGTTTTTAATTATAGTAGCTTATGTATCTTTATCTATGTGCGATTTCTAAATATTTGAACACCATAGTATGTGTGAGGAAGAAGAAGAAGCAAAGAGGGAAGGAAGAAAGGAAAGGAGAGAAAGTGGAAACAAGAAAAGTAGAAAAGAAAGAAAGATAAGGAAAAAAGGAACTATCTAAGTTGCCATGTGGTGTGAACAAGAATTTCTGAATTCTCAAAGGAGAAGGTAACATAAAGTAGTTGAAAAGAAGTATTTTTTGACAGTAAATGAGATATCTCCAGGCAACGAAACACACAGAAGCAACTATGAGATCTCTGGAATAATGCTAGCCCAACATGGAACATCAGTCTGTGGAAGTAACTTTGATTGGGTAAAAGCAGTCTGGGCAACCAGGGGGTCATCTGAAAATTCATCTGAGAATAGAGAATATCAGGACACTGGGAAGCAAGCTCTGGCCTGGTTCCCAAGAAAGCAGAAGCAATCGATTCCCACTCCACACATCAGGTACATTCAATCTCGTTTCCCCATCTCTCCAGGGAATAGAGGAGGGAGCATAAATGTCTATCTCTTGTAGTTAAGACAGTACTTTGACAGTAGGAAGAAAATAAATATTGAGTTAAAGATTGAAACTTATTTAATTTTTAACAACTAATTAAATTCAGAAGTATGACAGAATTTGGCTTCTAGACAAATAATGTTCTGTGCTACAAACAACAGTGATTCTAGTTAAAAGTAGTTCCACAGTGCAGACCTAAATCAGCATATGGTATGCTTCTTATAGGACCAACAGCTTCACAAACCATCACCAAAAGGATTCATTCTAATAGAGTACTGCAAAAAGTATTCTTTAAAGAAAATTCAGATCTTTGCATACATATATATTTTTAAATTATGTGTTCATTTTTTTCTGTTAACATAGGAGGTAGTAAAAAACTATTGCTGAGTATGTGGTCTGATGCTAACAAAGACTAGATGAGGAAGATGGCATTGTAACCATCCCTGCAGGACCAGTCCACTTTGTTTACAGGACAGCAAAGTGTAGAAGAGATCACTGGAGCACACATTTCAGTCATGAAGAGAAGCCCCACTCATCTGAACAGGGCTCTGTTTTCTCCTCTATGTATAATCCTGAATTAGCTATCCTGAAAACAAAGAATAGTAATACTTTAAATAATTTTGAAATAATACAATTTATGTAATTGTAAGATAAGATTTTTTTTTCCAAAAGGAGAGAAACAGAAAAAATAAGAGGAGATGAAGAACTCACATCAGAAAATATACTGTGAAAAGCTAGATGAAAACTTTAAACAATGTTTCACCATAGATTAGAAAAAGGAAACAAATGTCTCCATGATGCAAGAAAACAGTCAGATGTACATTGGCCTAGGGAAGGTGTGCTGTGACAATAGAAGAAAAGAGTTCGTGGCCTGACAAAACCCAGGGAAAGCCAACACATAAGCAATTGTAAGAAAGCCAACATGGAAAAGATGCCTGAACAGTCCACAAGGGCTGTGAGGACAGGAATGATGAATGCAAACAATACAAAATTTTTAAAATCAGAAAGGAATGATGGATTTACAAAAAGGAAAGGGACATTGCAAATATGCCAATTAATAGCTTCCAAAATGTTTAATATACTCAACGAAAATAGATAAGATGATAAAAGTAGAGATATAAGTCAGATTATGTTTTCAGGGACAAACAAAGACTTAAGTACACAGATTGAAGGCACTACACGTCTGATAATGAAGGATGATGATAAAAAGGAGGTGAGAAATAAAGGATATGAGCTCTACAACTGCCCAGTTAGTGCCTGACAAGAGTATCCAGAGCTCAGATTAGAAAAGACTATGGATTTCTTGAGTTGAGGAGCTGGAACTGACATTTTGGGGACAGCAAGATGGCCAGGGTTCACAGGGAAGAGGACGAGAGAGGAGAGAGCTGCACACAGAAAGAACCTTGAAGATCTACAGAGGCCCCTCCCAATATTTCATAAAGTATTATTAGCACAAGCATACAAGGAAGTTTCCAAAACCTAGGGATAAAGCCATCTTCAAGACTTAAAGGAAACAGTTTCTGAATATCACACAGTCAGAATAATACCTTTCCTACTAGTGAGACTGGACCACAGAGGAGGAAGTTTACAGTCTTATAGAAACAGAAACTTTTCCAATAAAATATAAATTATGGAAACTAGTTGCAGAGGAGAGAATAAATCTAAACCAATCAACTATCATGGAAAATACAAAAATATGGATAACTGGTGGAAATCTTAGATTCACATGATTTGATAAGGAAAACCTTACCAGAGTATCTCCAATAGTATTTAAACTCTTCTAGAGCATTAAAAAAAGAAAAAAACCTCTTAAATTCATTCCATAAAATAAGCATAACATTAATACTAAAAATTATGACAAAGGTAATAGTTTTTACACATCAAGAAAAATATCACTTATTAATATTTATGAAAAATGTAAATAAAATATTGGCACTTATTCTATAATGCAAAGATGGTTCATTATTAGCAAACCTATTAAAATAATTACTTATACTTACAGTCAAAAGAGAAGAACTATGTAATTATCTACATGGAGATGAAAGGGAATTTACAAATTCATTATACAATCTCAATGAGAAAAAAAAATTCCTCAGTAAAAATGAATTAAAATTGTGAAAGTTCCCCTCCCCCCACTGTATTCCTTTCCTTTCACTGGTGTAACTAGTTACCACCAATGGAGTGGCTTAAAACAAGATAAATTTAGTATCTTACAGTTCTGTGGGTCAAAAGTTTATAATGGATCTTTGGGATTAAAATTAAGGTGTTGGCAGGGCTGTGTTCACATTATGCCAGGGTAGGGATGGTTCCCTCACCTCTCCTTGATAGCTTCCTTGCTTTCCCCTTGTTCCTCCTTATTAGGAGCCCCCACCCCATCTCCCTCTTATAAGGAACTTTGTGATTATTATATAGGGGCCAACCTAAGTAATCCAGGATGATTGCCTTATCTCAAAATCCTTAAGGCAATAATTACATCTACAAAATTCCTTTAACCATATAGAGTGATATATTCATATATTCTGAGAACCAGGAGATAGGAGGTCTGACAATTAAACTTGTGAACTCATCATAGAAAAAGTGGTACATACCTCATTGCTGAATATCACTATGGCCAGCAGATGGTCAAGCACAGTATTTTGAAGGTGAACATTGTGATGAGTTTGTGAACTTCATTGTCTAACTTCTTACAATGACATCTCTGATGTCCATTCCAGGAAATAATTCCAAAATTGCTTTGAAGGGTGGACTAGGCACTAGCATCAGCAACTAGTTTCCCAAGGGAAGTACTTTGAAGATGACCATAGTGATATTCAGCAAAGAAGTATGTAGCACTTTTTCCAGGAGGAGTTCTCAAACTTAATTGTTAGATCTCATGAAGAATCTGATTATACAATTTCCTTGGAGTGCAAAGTAAGCAAAAGTAGCCAGAAATATTCTGAAATAAAAGAGAAATGAGTAGGCATTAACGCAACCAAATATTTTAAAATATTTGAAATCTGTAATAATTTGAATATGCTATATTTTATATTTATATAGATCAATAAAATAGATTATCCAAGGATAAAATTTTTAATTAGAAATAAGAATTTACTCTATGAACATTTTGTCATTTTAAATCTCTATTATGGATTATTTCATCAATGGTACTGGAGCAATTAAAAAGCAATCTGGAGAAAATAAGCAGATACATTCTTTATACTTTTGGTTGAAATAAGTCCTATACATAATTTGAGCAGTTATTTAAATTTTTAAGATAAGACCATAAACAGAACAAAATACAGATGTTTATTTCTAATAATCTTGGCATTGTAAACGGATTTCTAAGCGCACTACAAGTCCTCAAAACCATAGCATACAGGAATGACAAGATGGCCCCGGGGGCTAAAGTGGTAGGTAGTGCTGTAAGCCAGAATAAAGGTGAAATAAGAATGGCCAAGGATTGTTGACTGTTGCAAAAGAATGACAAGTACACAGAAATTTATTGTGTATTTCTTTCTATTCTTATGTTTCAAATTTGAAGAACAGAAAGTTTAAAGAAAGAAAAACATAATGTTATATCCTACAAAAAATTAACTTCAAAATATACTTTATTCTATTTTGCCCAAAAGACATAACACATGATGCTTCTTTCATTAGGAAGACAGAATTTACGAGACCATAGTAACAGGAGAATTATACATCTCTATGGAATATCACTAGATATTAAGTTGTATAGCAGGAAGTCAGTTGGATTAAATTGTATATTTGGAGAAATCAAATGGAGATAATAATCATACATTGTGTATGGCAACATGCATGAAGTTATTTTAACTGAAAAAAATGTCTACTTTATACTTGTCCATATAATCACATATATTTTAATAAGTTATTTTTTTTAAAGGAAATAAGCTACAAAAGTAAATGAGAACATTCCTCAGGCAAAAGACAAAGTGCGAAGGACAATTGGTAAACTGGGAATGAAAGTCAGTGTGATTACAGGCTACTGTGCAAAAGTATCATTTGCATCTTTTGGTGACCCACTGGCCAAGGGTCAGCAAGTTGCATGAGTCTCTTTCTCTTGACAAATGGAAGGATGTATGCTTGGGTCATATGCATATGGATTCTCTTTGGGCTATGTTATGGAGAGAAGCTCTGATTCCTTCTTACTATCAAATTTTATAAGGAAACCTATGTATCCAAGAAAAGACAATCTGAGATTTAGAAACAGTTGCTCAGCAGAGTTGAACACTGCCAGGTATGCGACCTGCTTCTATCTTCTCCTTATTTTGTGGAGAAGTTGAGACTGGGTCCAGTTTAAACTACTAGGGAGAGGGTGATCCACTAATTCATTACCAGGCAAATGAGAGAGAGTTTCCATGGGTACTCGCAAACATCCTCTGCCATCTTTCCACACAAAGATTTTATTTCACTAACATACAATAATTTCTCAATTAAAAAACTGATGGGGGGAGGAGCCAAGATGGCGGTCTGTAGCCAGCTTTCTGCAGACGCTCCTGTCCAGAAGGAGAGTTAAAGGACAGAAATTTAGCAAGAAAGCCAATGGTTTGGAGCTGAGCCAAGAGACAAGGTCAAGGAACGCACATCAACACTGCTGGAGTGACCTGCGACCCCAAGGATACAAATAAAAGGTACAGAGCACATCGCCAAGTGGACGAAAGTCCCCTCCCCCAAGAGAACAGCTCGCAGTATACGTCATACCTCCATACAAACAAGCGAGCAGAGTTCAGAGGTCCTCCCACTCTACCCCACGGGAGAGACCCTCTAAAAACTGGACCTCGTTCCCCTGTGCCACGGCACTCTCCTGCCAGACATAAAGCAGCATAAAGCTGTATAAAACTGTATATATTCTCTACCTGCAAGTTGGAACTCCCGGCACTCCCCTCCACTCTCACCCTGAGGTTTGGAGGTCTGTCCCCCACAGAGTCCAGATTCTTGAACACTGTCTCGAGGGGTGTGGACAGGGCGTGGGGTGCGGCTTGGGAGCGGTGAGAATAAGCTGAAAAGCGGCTGGCCAACTGGCTTTGCTGAATTTTGGCCACACCTGGCCCTCAGGGTATGACAGCGGAGACAAAGGGCTAAAGCTCGCAGAATAGGTCAGGACTATTGGCAGCCCAGCGTCTCCCCCACAGGGTAGAAATTCTGCTAACTTGTTCTGTTCTATCAGCTTTTTGACCTACTTTGCATCAATCAGGGACAGGACTGGATTTGAGTGAATCGCCCCAGCCCCCATCAAGTACCCATGTTGTTAGGCCTCACCTCCAACACCGACACAACCGGTGGACTAGTTGAGGAGCCACAGAGCCCCGTGTGACCTAGGCAGGCGCAAACCTCTAGAGCCTCTGCTCATTGGAGGGAACTGGACCACAACCCTGCAGGGTTACCAGACACTGGGTGCGACAGAGGGGTAAGGCGGGGAAAGAGGCATCAACCTTCCCAGGCTAATTTACTGGCTTGGGGGGGCCTCCTGAGCCCACAAAACACTGGAGTGAGTTATACTAAAGCTGCCAGCAGACTTCAGCTGCCTAGTCGCCAAAGACTTTCAACACTTTGAGGTTGATACTG
>CAUYON010082854.1:0-12877 GCA_963573935.1 Arctocebus calabarensis
GACATTCTTTATCTCCGGTAATTTTTTTTTTTTTTTTGAGACAGCCTCAAGCTGTCACCCTGGATAGAGTGCTGTAGTATCACAGCTCACAGCAACCTCCAATTCCTGGGCTCAAGCGAGTCTCCTGCCTCTGCCTCCCAAGTAGCTGGGACTACAGGTGCCCGCCACAACGCCTGGCCATTTTTTTTTTGGTTGCAGCCATCATTGTTGTTTGGCAGGCCCAGGTTGGATTTGAACCCGCCAGCTCAGGTGTACGTGGCTGGCGCCTTAGCCCGTTGAGCCACAGGCGCCAAGCCTCCGGTAACGTGTTTTTTTGTTTTGTTTTTAATTTCCAGGATTTCCTTTTGATCCTTTATTAAAGTTTTCATTTCTCTGCTTACAGTACTCATCTGATATTGCATTACTTTCTCAATATAGCAGAAAGAGGACCATCTACTAAGTCGAAGAAGGAGCCAATTATGTCACGCTGCTTGAAAGACTCACTGTAGATCTGATACTGATTTTGACAATGTTTCTTCAACCACTTACAGACATCCTGCCGGGTCCTTAGAGCCACTGGTTTAGACAGCTTCACCACAGCTGACTTAGTTGCTTGGGGGTTCCTTTAGGGTCAGGCACCTTCTGGAAATTTTTGTTTTTATTTATTTATTTGAGACAGTTGCACTCTGTCACTCTCGGTGGAGTGCTGTGGCATCACAGCTCACAGCAACCTCAAACTCTTGGGCGTAAGCAATTCTCTTGCCTCAGCCTTCCAAAAAAGCTGGGACTACAGGTGCCGACCAGAACACCTGGCTATTTTTTGGTTGCAGTTGTCATTGTTGTTTGGCGGGCCCGGGCTGGATTCGAACCCGCCAGCTCTGGTGTATGTGGCTGACAGCCTACCCGCTGAGTTACAGGTACTGAGCCAAAATTTTTATTTTTAATGGACTGAGATTCCACCCCTTCACCTTCAATTTGCAGTTTAATACTTTCAGCTCAGGCAGGATGATCAATATTCTGTGGATTCAACCACAGTGGAGAGATGCTAGCAGGCGTAGAAGCCACATCCGACACAAGTGGTCCACCTACAAGGCTGTACTGCCAATAGCATTTTTTTTTTTTGAGATGGAGTCTCACTCTGTCGCCCTTGGTAAAGTGCTGTGCTGTCACAGTTCACAGCAATCTCAAACTCCTGCACTTAAGGGATCCTCCTGCCTCAGCCTTCCCAGTAGTTGGGACTCCAGGCACCCATAACAATGCCTATCTAGTTTTTTTCTTTTTAGTAGAGACGGGATCTAGCTCTTGCTCAGGCTGGTCTTGAACTTCTGAGCTCAAGCAAGCCTCCCAGTGCTGGAATTACAGAGGTGAGCCACCATGCTGGGCCTCCAATAACACTTATTCATTCAACATTGTTTCTTTATGAGGTTGATGAGAAAAAAAATTCATTTCCCAGCCAGGGCCACTCCCTGGAGTTTGCATGTTCTCCACATATCTATGTGGGCTTCCTCTAAGTACCCTGGTTTCCTCCCACACTCCAAGGATATAGCCCCTGGGGGAATTGGTCTATCTGTACGGTCCCAGTCTGAGTGAGTGTGGGTGTATGACAGTCCACCTTGCAATGCAAAGGCAAAGGCACTTTGGAGCAGGATGATTTTTGAGTATGGCTAGGCCCTAATGGATGGTGGCCACCTTATGCTCTGAGCTGCCGGGATAGGCTTGGGCCACCTGAGACCTTGAACTGGAATGAGTCAGTAAATAATTATCTTACTTGTTCTTATTAATCTTTCTTAAATATACGTACACTTATTTCAATGTTTAATACTAGAAGTGTTTGGGGTCTTTATTTGGAAGTTTGTTGATGTTGATGTTTTCGTGAGCAGAAGTACGCTGTAAGGAACTTAAGTCCGGTTAAGATTAACTGATGTTAGCCTACAGGGAAATCAGTTTTGTTTGGCATCATTGTGTTCAAAGTTGCAGTTTACAAGGATTACCTAGGATTTTAAGTGAGGACTTACTTAAATGCCACTGAACTTAATGCCATTGAACTTAATGCCACTGAACTGTATACTTCAAAATGGTTAAAATGACAGATTTTGTGTTTTATTACAATAAAAATTTCTTTTTCTTTTTAGACAGTTTGGAGCAGGATGATTTTTGAGTATAACTAGGACCTCATGCTACAAGAAATGGAACGCTGGTCCTGACATACTAAACCACCTCGCTTGGTGACTTCTGCTTTGTCCTCGTCTGATCCTGGCATTTATATAAGTGGGAGAAAGAACAGGTACAAATATATGATATTATAGCAACCAGCTGTTAGATAGGGCAGGTGTAACTTCTGCTCCCTGCATGAAGCTTGTTATTGTTTTGTTTTGTTTTGTTTGTCTTCCAGGCTAGATTGCAGTGGTATCGTCATAGCTCACTGCAACCTCAAACTCCTGGGCTCAGGTGATCCTTCTGCCTCAACCTCCCAAGTAACTGGGACTACAGTTATGTGCCACCACACCCTGCTAATTTTTTCTATTTTTGGTAGTGACAGGCTCTTGTTCTTGCTCAAGCTGGTCACAAACTCCTGAGCTCAAGTATTTGTTCCGCCTCAGCCTCCCAAAGGGCTAGGATTATGGGTATGAGCCACTGCACCTGACTTGAAGCTTGTTAATAGAGGAAAACAAAGTCCCTAGATGTGGATGACCTGGCCATCTCCTCACGTGAATTGGCAGGTGATGTCTCACTGGTTTACTGAACAAGGGCTGCTCTTACAGCTTCTGGTGGGGACGACATTCATTTGGCACAGGTCTGTGAAGAGGGCTTCGGGGTGAGGCCAGAACCTACTGCCCATTTTCCAGAACCTTCTGTCTAAAGGATGCTATTCTTTCATGACAGCCATCCCGTCCGAATCACCTGAGCCTCAAAAATGCATGGGGAGTTCACTTTGCTGCACGGTGCATTCCAGATCCCTGTGTAAGGCAGCCACACCCAGATGCCAAACGAGAACTGGGGCCGACCTGCTTCTCAGGCCACCTGCACCTTCTCAGGTGTGTCTGCCTCGTGACTTTGAACCATTGTGCTACCAGGCAGGGAGAAACACAGTGTGCTTCTGCTTTGGGGTGTGACATGAATTGTCCTCAACAAGGGGTAGGTTCTCCTCCATCCAAAGCACGTTTCTACAGCAATCCTAGTTCTACTTCAGAAGCAGATACAAACTGGGGAGCGTGTGTGATCGTTCTGTGCAGTGCTTCTTCCTTAAGGATAGCCCAGAGGACTCACACTCTGCCTCGCAAATTTTCCAAGGGCTTCCATTGGTTTCTGAGCCTCTTTTCTTTTTTTTGAGTCAGAGTCTCACTTTGTTGTCCTTAGTAGAGTGCCCTGGCGTCATAGCTCACAGCAACCTCAAACTCTTGGGCTCAAGTGATTCTCTTGCCTCAGCCTCCCAAGTGATGGGACTACAGGTGCCCAGCACAATGTCCACCCATTTTTAGAGACAAGGTCTTGCTCTCGCTCAGGCTGGTCTCGAACCTGTGAGCTCAGGCAATCCACCCACTTCAGTCTCCCAAGTGCTAGGATTACAGGCGTGAGCCACCACATTCGGCCAAACAAACTGAGGCTCCTTTCAACATGACTGTAACCTGCCCATTCTGTGTAATTTCCTGATGTCTCCTCTTGTGCTCTGCGTACTGCGGCTTCACTAGCCTCCTGGGTCTCAGCAGCACAGCCAGGCTCCCAATTGATGAGATGAAACCTACCCACACTACGGAGGGTGATTGCCTTTCCTCAAAGCCTTTACCCCGAGTCTGATTTAAATATTATTCACATCTAAAAAGTACTTTATAGCAGCGTCTAGACCGGTGTTTGGCCAAATAATTAGGTAGCCTGCCCGAGCCAAGTTGTCACATAAAATCACAGTCTCCTTTAGGGTTTATGTCCAGTGTGGTTGGTTTATAATACCTGGCATTAGTTGAGTATTTACTAGATATCAGGTGCTGTGCTAAGAGCTTTCTTTAGCTTGTTTGATTTAATCCTCATAACAGCCCCAGGATGTAGCTTCTATTTTGGTCTTCAGTGTACAGAGAAGACAGCTGAGGTTGAGAGAGGTTAAGTAACTACCCCAAGGTTGCAAAGCAAGATGAGGAGCTGAGCTTTGAAGCCAGCAAGTCCTGCCGCAGAACCCACGGCCTTAGCGGCACACAGTCCTGAATTTCTTCCAGAATCCACAGAGATTCCTCGCTCACTTCTGTAGCCCCTAACTCCCAGCGCTCTTGTAACTTGTGGGTCTTTAAGGCATTTTACTTCATCCGCTCCTGTCTTCTGCCCCTTTCCTACTTCTTGGGAGCAGATTGCAGGCCTGTTGAGTATAAGTGAAGCCCAGGATGTATGTGGCCAGACACCTCAGACCTCTGCCTGCCCCCTCCCTGTCCTGGCAGCCAAGGCATTCCCGACCGGCGCTGGGGGACCATACCTCTGAGCCCTTACAGCCTCTGCTGATAATGAACTAGGAGGAAACCCAGTTCTGGTTTGAGGAGTCAAACGAGGTTAGCCCCTAGCAGGGCACTGTGGCCTGGCTGCAGCAGAGGCGATTAACACAATATCCGTCTTCTGGGGATACTTAAGTGACCCAGGAATGTGATTTCAGTTCTGTCCTGGCAACACTACCCTGAGCTGCTCTGCAGGCTTAGTTTTCTTTCCCAACTTTTCCAAGTCTTAGGAACCACTGATTGCTGCCCTGCCGGGTCGTATTCTACTCACTTGCTGTCCTGGGAACCAGCACGCTGGCTCTGTTCCCTGATTCTTGGACGGCGGGTTGCCCAGAGTCGGCCCCAGGGGGCTGACACTGCTTCCCCACTGCCTGCCTGGGCAAGGCCTGGCCCTTCCTAGGGCTGTAGCGGGAGCATCTAACACTGAGGAATCACCCTCTTCCTTGTAGTAGATTGGACAGTGTCACCCCCCCTCCCCCAAAGATAAGTCTAACTCCTAACTCCTGGTACGTGTGAATATGACCTTACTTGGAAAAAGGGTCTTTGTGGATATAATTAACCTAAGGATCTTGAGATAAGATCTCCTGCGGGCCTTAAATGCAATGACAAGTGTCCTTTTAAGAGTAAGCAGAAGGGGTCATTTGAAGATGGAGATAGATTGGAGTGCCATACCCCCAAAGCAAGGAATAGCAGGAGTCCCCAGAAGCTGGCAGAGGCAAGGAGGGATTCTCCTTAGAGCCTCTGGAGGGAGGCTGGAGTGAGGATTCTCCACCATCGTCACTCACTCCCCCGTCCTACTGACACCTTCATCGTAGACTTTTGGCCTTTAAACAGGGACTCACTCTGCCACCTGGGTAGAATGCAATGCCATCATCATAGCTCACTGTAGCCTCGACCTCCTGGGCTCAAACAATCCTTCTGTCTCAGCCTCCTAAGTAGCTGAGATTAGAGGTGCATACCACCTGTTTTTTGTAGAGACAGGTTCTTTCTTTTGCTCAGGTTGGTCTCAAACTCCTGGCCTCAACTGATCCTCCTGCTTCAGCCTCCCAGAGTGCTGGCATTAGTGGTCTGAGTCATCTGTTGTTTTAAGCATGTGGCTTGCTACAGTAGCCCTAAGGAATTAACATATCCCCCAGTCGTGGGTCTGGGAGTCAGGAAGCCAGACCTGCTCAGCTCTGCCCTGCCCTGGGACCCTGAGCCTAGCTACCCTGATGCCTGGCTGTGCAGCACCTTGTATGCACCAGGTACCCAATAACAATGAGTAGAATGGAACTGGATGGAACATAAATAGTTGAATGCAGCCATGTTAGAAGGTGGCCTTCAAGGACAAATTCTTCCTCTAATACTTGTTGGCTAAAGCTTGGTTTCCTCCAAGGGTAGTTTAGGATTGGTGGAAATAATAAATGGAAAATGCCCATCACAGAGTACGTGAGCATAAGTGGTAGTTATTATATTCAAGGTAGAGTAGAAAAGAATACCCGGATAGGAAACTTGGGCTTCTAGACCTACACTCTTCTGTCATGGAATGGCTGTGACCTTCTGGAGGCATTTACAGAGGCCCTGAGTCTTGGCGCCTGCATCTGTCTATTGGAGGGAGCCAGTAAGTCCTGTCCTCACACTCACGGGACTATGGTGTGATTCAAAGGAAGGAGTTGGATGTAAGCTGTATTTCATAAACCCAAGGTATTCGTATAATGATTTATGCTGATCATCTGCATCCCAAAGCATTGTACCCTAGTAGCTGTGAATGTGCCTTTGTGTAACTCGAGAGGGGGGAGAAGGTGGTTTCCAAGCTTTTCAGGTTACCTGGATTTGAATTGCGCTTATTAAAGAAACTTGGCTCCCAAACAGGGAGAATTAAACTACAAACACACGAACCCCGTTCCGCAGCCCACGATTTTGCAGCTGGCCTCTTGGTTCCCATAGTCTTCCTACTGTGATCACTGCCTGGCTTCCGTAGCAGTTGCAGGGAGAGGACAGACAGTCCGTACTGGAGCTCCTGGGTGGGCCCAGGAGCCAGCTGCCCTCCCGAAGACTGCATCGGTCAAGTCTGAACTGCTGAGCCCCCCTGGGCCTGCTTACTGGGGATTATTCCCTCACATAGAATAAATGTGACTTTATCACTACCTTTCAGCTGTTAAGAAAGGGCAAGCCTCTCACACACCTAATTTTAAATTGCATTATGGTAAATAACAGAACCAGGTCCAAATTGCTAGGGGAACACAGTGATCAACTTCTTAGTCTTGGGGAAGTGGATGAAAACATCACACCGCAGCTTTTCTTGGGACTGTTCCTGCGATGACTCCCATCTGAAGAACTTGATATTCTTGTCCCTGAAGACTTGGCTAAAGAGGTACAAAAGGGGCAATCGTGCGGGGTGTGGGGTGGGGTGGGAGAGCCAGAAAAGTGACTGGACAGAGGAAGTAGAAAATTAAAAATAGTTTTCCTCTCACAATGGGGCAGAATTTGGAATGACTTTCATCCTGACCTTTGAATCTGGCCCTCCCGAGTCTCTTTCCCACTTACCTAGCACTGCACCTCCTGGCCTCGCCATTTATCTGCCCTGGCCACGCCAGCATGCGGCAGGCCCTGCTCTCTGGCTTGTGTGTGCCTTTCTTTCAGAGAAGACTGGAACATCTTTTCTCTTAGCACCCTTTGCAGCCGATCAGGATCCTACTACTTCCTCCATGATACCATTCTTGCCCCCTTCTGTACCAAAGATGTTTTTCTAGATCTTCCCTGACCAAATGAATCTCCGGCCCTTTCCCCACCTTGCTGAGTCCTGTACTTACCGCGGCCTCCTTTATTCTGAGGTATGGAGGAGCACTCCAGGAAAGCAGTAGTGGTTGTTTTCTGGTTGTGTAGTCATAGGCTTACGATTTTATTACTAATTATGATAAAATATATGTAACAGAAACTTTACCATCTGTATTAGTTTATTTGGGCTGTCATATCAAAGTATCACAGATTGGGTGCCTTAAATAATGAATGTATTTTCTCATAATTCTGGGGCCTGGCTTGAGATCAAGGTGTCCACAGGGTTGGTTTCTTCTGAGGCCCCTGTCTGTGGCTTACTGATGGCCGGCTTCCCCATGTCTTCACATCTTCCCTCTGCTCCTGAGTCCAGATTTTTTCTTCTTATAAGAATACCAGTCATATTGAATTACTGTCCACCAGTCATATTGAATTACTGCCCACCCTCATTTTAACTTAACTACCTCTTCAAAGACCCTATCTCCAAATGCCGTCATATTAGAATGTATAAGGGTTTAGAGCTTCATCGTATGATTTTTAGAGGGATACAATTCAGCTCATAACATCATCATAATCATTTTTAAGTGTATAGTTTAAGGATGTTAAGGAGATTCACACTGTTTTGCAACCATTACCACCATCCATCTCCAGAACTCTTTTCATCTTGTAAAACTGAAACTCTGTACCCATTAAATAACATCCTCCCCCAGCCCTTGGCAAACTCCGCTCTGGTTTTTCTCTCTGTGGATTTGATTACTCTAGGGACCTCATGTAAGAAGTGTTTGTCTTTTTGTTTCTGGCTTCTTTTGCTTGGCTTACCATCCTCAAGGTTCAACCATGTTTTAGGATGTGTCAGAATTTCATACTTTCCAAAGTTTGAACAATATTCCATTCTAATAGGAAAGCAGGTTAGTTTTAAATTTGTTTTTAGTGTCCAGCAACCTAGCACATTGCTTTGTACACAGTAAGTACAATCAGTATTTGTTTCATTAAATTTGGTTAATCTACCTGAATGGCTAGAGTAGGGGGTTCTAGGGAGAGCTCTGCAGGTATCCAGGCGTCAGTCTTAGAACTTAGACTTTCTTTTTCAGTATCAATGCAAAGCTATTATAATAGTCTCTAAAATATTTTAGATAAAGCCTAAAAGCAAAGATTTAGTTCTTATCAGTAAGTTAAAGCCCAAAGAGCATTAGGTTGACTAGAAAAAGCTTACAGACCTTCCAAGCCCTTTGTGGTCTAAGTAGAAACTTCTGAAGAGTTCCTTGGAGTAAGATGAGAAGGTCTCGACCCAGTAGGTCCCACACTTCTTCTTCCCTGGTTCCTGTGAGCTGAGCCAGAAGGAACTACAATGAAGTTTTTTCAGTTTTCCAGTTAAGGCCAGAAATCCCTGGGCCTCTGGAGAAGCAGAATGAAACCTGAACTTGAAACCACAATGAGACACCCTAGGTTCCATTTTCAGTTGTAATAGTCTTAAAGTTCCCTCCAGATGGGGCAATGAATGCTCTCATCGTGAAGGGCAAAGGGTCAAATTGTGCCCTTGCAGAAGGTCTGACACAATCAGGTCAGTAACCCTGACACAATCTACATTTGGCTTATGGATTTGTTTGCATTACCTACGTTTAAATATGGATGTGCCAGGTATTCTGGGGATATACCTTACACAGGACAACAAAGCCACACTAATGATGACCTGGCTAAGGAGAAGCTGGGAAGCCATTTAGCTTCTATCTCCTGCTCAACTCCATGCTGAGAAAAGGAACTCATCTTCCAGATTGATTCAGTGCATGGAAATAAGGTCTATCAAACGTAAGCCCCTCTGTGCTAAGTTTGTAGCACAGATGCCCCGTGATTTATTCTGCAGATACACGTCTCATTCAGCCACACAACAAATTGCAAAAGAAGATGCATACCTATCTACTACCCCAACAGGGAGGGACCCAGAGAGAGAACAGGGCTTGTACACCTGTCAGTCCCTCCTTCCAGGCTAGCTGTCTCATGGCTGTGTCTAGAGAGGATGTGGAGGCTGCCCTAAATGAGAACCCTATTCCTGGAAAAATGTAAGTGTCTGGCCAGCAAGAGCAATAAGACTTTTAGAACCAAAGGCCTCCTTAAGTGTGTAACAAAAGTTGGCAGTTAGTCAAGTGCATTCTTTGAAAATATCCTGGAGTCCTCTGCTACCCACTTCACATGAAAAGTGTTGTCTCACACAAACAGTCTCCTCCACATTATTGTAATGGTGGGTTTTCATCATGGCTCATGTAAAGATCTTATCAGGGAACCGTAGAGAGCACATCATGACTAAAATGGAATGGCAGAGAGATCCAGAAAGAACTACGTTGGTGTGTGCAGCCTGGATTTGAGTACTGTTGATGATATTTTGATTCTACCACGTACCCAAAATAGGCATACCTCTTCCTAGCAAGTACACAGGGTTCTACCATGGCAGGTAACAGGTGAATGCTTCCAAGGATATTCCCATTCATCATGGCAGATGTGGTAACATCCGCAAGTGACTGTCACAGGAAGACTCCAGGGCAAAAGTTGGCAGCACTCCACCAAGACTGAAATTATTGCGGTTTGCTAAGTGAAGGTATAGATATCAAAGGTTGAGACTCTAGCCTTCCATTCCTCTCAGCTGAGTGGCAGTAGGCTAGAAATCTTCTCTGAAAAACCTGACTAATTCAAGGAAAAAATACTTGCAGATATCAACAAGGGAAGAGGGGTGGTCCCCTATAAAATGAACTGGCTGGAGAGGTTTAAATGCCTGTCTTTACCCTTCTCTCACTTTTTTTTTTTTGAGACAGAGTCTTACTCCGTCAGCCTGAGTAGAATGCCATGGCATCATAGCTCAGAGCAACCTCAAACTCCTGGGTTCAAAGGATCCTCTTGCCTCAGCTTCCTGAGTAGCTGGACTATAGGCATCCATCATAATGCTCAGCTAGTTTTTCTATTTTTAATAGAGATGGGGTCTCTCTCTTGCTCAGGCTGGTCTTGAACTCCTGAGCTTAGGCAATTCACCTGCCTTAGTCTTCCAGAGTTCTAGGATCATAGATGTGAGCCACCATGCCCGGCCTTGTGGCCCTCTTGTATCCCCAAATGATTACATCAGAATTTTTTTTTTTTTTGAGACAGAGCCTCAAGCTATCACCCTGGATAGAGTGCTGTGGCATCACAGCTCACAGCAACCTCCAGTTCCTGGGCTCAAGCGAGTCTCCTGCCTCCACCTCCCAAGTAGCTGGGACTACAGGCGCCCGCCACAATGCCCGGCCATTTTTGGTTGCAGCCATCATTGTTGTGTGGCGAACCTGGGCTGGATTCGAACCTGCCAGCTCAAGTGTACGTGGCTGGTGCCTTAGCCCATTGAGCCACAGGTGCCGAGCCTACATCAGAATTTTTGAGTATGTGGTTAGGTCATCAGTGCTAAAAAGCATCCCAAGTGATTGTGGTTTATGGCCAGAGCTGTGAACCACTACTGTATAAGGCAACCAGAGGTTGACTAGTCCCATTTCTGGGTCTGAGGTTTCGGCCAGAATTTTAGTGATCTTCTTTAACTGTGAATCAACACTCAAGGCTCATCAGATATGGAAGAAAAGCTTCTGACTTGAATAAAGCCAACACAACAAGAAACAACAGAAACTATGCAAAAGGACTTAAAAAAATCCATCTTCTATATCTTCTGAGAGATGAAAAGTTATTACATTAGTGAAATGAAAAAAAGGTAGGATTAAAAGTTCAGAAGACGGAAAGATCTCTTGGATATTAAAATGTGATACTACATAGAATAATTAGTATTATACAAAAATTTTGGATAAAAAAGGAAAAAGAGGATAGAAAAATCTCAATAAAAGGTAAAGTGGAGGGAGTCTTCCCAGAACGCTGAGCAAAAAGTCAAAGAGAGAGATAAGAAAGTCAGAGAGATGGAAAATAGAGGTAAGAATATGAGCGGAACAGTCCAGGAAGTCCGAATACTAGAGTTTCAGAAAGAGAACAGAGAAAAAAGGGGAGAAATTGTCAAAGGAACAATTCAAGAAAAGTTCCCAGAAATGGAGAACATGATTGAAAGGGACCGGTAAGTGCCCAACACAACTGATGGAAGCACAGCATGGTGAGACTTCAGAACTGCAGATTGCTGCAAGAGAGAACGTCCAGAGAGAAACAAGAAATAAACAGAGGTTTCAAACAGAGGATCAAGGACAAGAATGGCACCTGAGCTCTCATCACCAACACTGGAGGTCACAAGACACTTGATGAGTCAATGGCAAAGTATTTTATTTCTCTTGGCTCAAGTTCCTTGTTTGTAAAATGGGCCCAGTGTTGTGTAACCTGAGCTTTTTGAACAGAAGTGATAGGATTTCCCGCTCTTTCTCATTCCTACTGGTCAGAGCTGATCTCCAGCCCCCTACCCCCATCCTTGGGATTCTCCAGCAGCTCTCTGAGCTCTTCAGATGCTAACGATTAGCTAGAGTCCGCTCTGAAGTGGAGCACAGCCTCTCCTCCCCTTTGTCTTTTCTGCCCACCGCTGTGAGAGGGGTCACTTGGGTGCTAATTATGCCCAGACATCTGGCAGAGTTTGTAACAAAACAGCTAGTATTAGTTTCCTGAGACTGCCATAATAACAGAAGTTCCAGAAGCCCAAAGATTGAACTCAAAGTGCCAGCAGAGCTCTGCCCTGGTGGCAGGCTCTAAGGCAGGATCCCTCCTGGCTCTCCCAGCTGCTGGGGGCTCCCAGCACTGCATGGAGGCCTATCTTGGTGGCAGTTGCGTCACACTTATATCAGCTTCTGTCTTCGCATGGTCTCCTCCCCTTGAGTCTCTGTGACCTCTGATCTTCTTATAAGGGTGCCAGTCTTTAGGGCCACCCTCATACAGAATGACCTAATCTTAACCAATTATATGTGCAAAGGCCTTATTTCCGAATAAAGTCACATTCCGAGGTTCCTGGTGGGCATGAATTTTGAGGGGACACTATTCCACCCATGACACAGCTCTTGCACCGTTCTTTATACACCAACGCCTGGGTTCTTCCCACTACCCACAGGTTGGGACAGGAGCAATAAACAGTCGGCAGGAGCTGGGACAGGTCACAACTGAGAAATAGACACCACAATTTACTCCAAATCTGCCATCCTCTCTCTCAATTAAGCTTATCTTGGTGGGGGCCACTAACTGGCTCCTCTTTACTTCAAAATGTGGTGTGTTGGCCTCCCTGCTCCCATGAGGGCTTATACATGGCAGTCATGTATTTCAGACTGATGTTTAAACCCAGGCTCTAGTATAAATGCAGGTAGAGAAGAGTTGTAAACTCAAAAGCATTATATAAACTGTTTTTGATTCTGCTTATTAAAAGCAATCGAGAGCTTAACTACTTCACATACATCTTATCTCTTTTAATTCCCACATGCATTTGTTCAAAGAGTATTTATTGGGCTTGCACCAGGCATTGGAGGATTTAGACTCTATGTACCTGGCTAGGTTCCTGGATTATGGAGGAGCCTACAATGGATTTTGGTCATCTTCTCTTCTTTTGCTTTGCCAGCACACCCGATCTTCTTTCTGTCAATGTGAAGGCCACTGCTGAGACTTGTGACCAGCCACCACAGGATCAAGGAAGTCAATGGTAGGAAAAAAATGTGGATACATTCCTACAACCTCACTCTTTTTTTTTTTTTTTT
>CAUYON010082858.1:0-10689 GCA_963573935.1 Arctocebus calabarensis
CCTGTAGTCCCAGCTACTTGGGAGGCGGAGGCATGAGACTCGCTTGAGCCCAGGAATTGGAGGTTGCTGTGAGCTGTGATGCCACAGCACTCTATCCAGGGTGACAGCTTGAGGCTCTGTCAAAAAAAAAAAAACAATTAAAGTAAGGCACAATTGGCTCGGCGCCCATAGCTCAGTAAGTAGGCAAGTTCGAGCCCAGTCTGGGCCTGCTAGACAACGACAACTCCAACCAAAATATAGCCGGGCATTGTGACAGGCGCCACAGTCCCAGCTACTTGGGAGGCTGAGGCAAGAGAATCACTTAACCCCAAGAGTTTGAGGTTGCTGTGAGCTATGAAGCCATGGCATTCTACAGAGGGCCACATAGTGAGAATCTGTCTCAAAAATAAATAAGGCACAGAAGCAAATCCTTTAAAAGTAGTGATACACCAGGGAACAAAAAGACATAAACAAAGAAACAAAGATAATGAATACATTAGATTTCTCATTAAAAACAATGAAAGACAGAAGGCAATAAACTTTATGACAAAACTTAACATAAAGGACTTGAGAAGAGACACCCAACATACCATCCTAAGATTTTTACACTATACATGAAGTGGTACGGTATGCCTCAAAGGAAAAGACGGTGGTACGTTAAAGATCTTACTACGAATCTTAACACAACCACTAAAATAACAGTTATTCTCCGTTAAAACAGTTGGTATATAACACATTTTTATGATCTATATCTCCTGTTATTTTCTAGAGAGAGAGAATATATATATTCTAAGTACAGAGAATATATTTTCTCCACATAGAAAAAAAATAACAGAAGATATAATGGATCATAAAAATATTCAGTAAAGTCCAAAGGCTAAGAAAAATTAAAGGAAACTACAGTAGAAAATAAGATAACATTTAAATATAACCACACTAACATAAAATTCTAGAAAACACCAACTAATCTACAGTGGTTGCTTGGGTACAGGGAGGGGAATAATGGAAATGTTCATTTTCTTATTTTGGTGACAACTTCACACCTGTATACATTGGTCAGAAATCATTAAACTGTGTTTCAAGTGCAGACAGTCCCCGAGTTACAAACACCAGACTGACATGTGACTCACACTTACAAAAGAGGCTATTACAGGTCATAAGTAAATGTTCCAAAACATACATACAAATTCAACTTAAAAACAAACTTACAAAAAAACCCAAAAACCTATAGAACCTATCTCATTCCATAACCTGGAAACTGCCTGCATATGCAGTTTATTATGCCAACCATACATCAAAAAAGCTGTTAAAAAGTTACTTTGTTAATACCATTAAATCCAATAGCATTATATACCTTGACTGAGCACAAAAAGATACTCTTTCCTGTATTTTTTGTACACTATGCCCCCAAAAGCTTCTGACAATAACAAAATGTGGCCTCCTGAAGCAGAGTAGAGACAACTATGCTACTTCGTACTCCGTGTGAGAAAAGGATATTTTGCCTGCATGGACAAGTTTATGAAGATTTTCCACTCAAAAACCACAAATCAGATGTCTATATTGGACTGCATTATTTTAAGCTTTAACTGAAAGGACTGTTTAGAAGAGTTTATAATAAAAACGGTAGTTTTATTTGCTTTTAATAAAAGATAAAGCCGGGCGCAGTGGCTCACACCTGTAATCCCAGCACTGTGGGAGGCTGAGGAGGGAGAATTGCTTGAGCTCAGGAGTTCGAGACTCGCCTGAGCAAGAGTGAGACCCCGACTCATGAAAAAAATGGAAAAACCCAGCCGGGCACTGCGGCGAGCACCTATAATCCCAGCGGCTTCCGGAGGCTGAGGCAGCAGGATGCCCACAAGCCCAAGTCAGAGGTTGCAGTGAGTTACCACACCCACTGCACTCTGCTCAGGGGCATAGGGTGGCAGTGTTTCAACAACAAAAAAAAATAAATAAATTAATTAAAAATAAAAGATAAAATTCAGAAGGTTTTATAAAATTTTTTTTTTTTTTTTTTTTTGAGACAGAGCCTCAAGCCGTCACCCTGGATAGAGTGCCATGGCATCACAGCTCACAGTAACCTCCAATTCCTGGGCTCGAGCGAGTCTCTTGCCTCTGCCTCCCAAGTAGCTGGGACTACAGGCACCCGCCACAACGCCCGACAATTTTTTGGTTGCAGCCGTCATTGTTGTTTGGCAGGCACAGGCTGGATTCGAACCCGGCAGCTCAGGTGTACGTGGTTGGCACCTTAGCCCGTTAAGCCACAGGTGCCGAGCCGATTTAGAAAATTTGTTATCTTAACAAATCTCTAACATTATTTGAACCAGAAGAAAACCGTTGCCTGTTTTAAGACCAACCTCCCCCTAAAAAGACTTCAATACTTTTGTTAAGTAACTTTGATAAACAATGAGCCAAAAAACTAATACTTTTTTTTTTTTTTTTTTGTAGAGACAGAGTCTCACTTTATTGCCCTGGGTAGAGTGCCAAAGCATCACAGCTCACAGCAACCTCCAATTCCTGGGCTCAAGCAATTCTCTTTTTTTTTTTTTAGAGACAGAGTCTCAGTTTATCGCCCTAGGTAGAGTGCTGTGGCATCACACAGCTCACAGCAACCTCCAACTCCTGGGCTTAGGCGATTCTCTTGCCTCAGCCTCCTGAGTTGCTAGGCGCATGCCACAACGCCTGACTATTTTTCTGTTTTGCAGTTCGGGGAGGCCAGGTTTGAACCTGCCACCTTCGGTATATGGGGCCAGAGCCCTACTCGATGAGCCACAGGCGCCGCCCGCTCAAGTGATTCTCTTGCCTCAGCCTTCCATGTAGCTGGGACTACAGATGTCCACCACAACACCCGGCTGTTTTTGGTTGCAGCCATCATCGTTGTTTGGCAGGCCTGGGCTGGATTCAAACCCGCCAACTCAGGTGTATGTGGCAGTTGCCTTAGCCTCTTGAGCCACAGGAGCCGAGCCCTAACACTCATTCTTTTTTTTTTTTTTCTTTTTAGAGAAAGTCTCACTTTATCACACCTTGGTAGAGTGCTGTCGCGTCACAGCTCACAGCAACCTCCGACTCCTGGGCTTAGGCGATTCTCTTGGCTCAACCTCCCGAGTAGCTGGGACTACAGGTGCCCGCCAGAACACCCGGCTATTTTTTTTTTGTTACAGTTTGGATGGGGCCAGGTTCGAACCTGCCACCCTCGATATGTGGGGCCAACACCCTACCCTCTGAGCCAGAAGCACTGCCCCTTAATACTCATTTTTAATATGAGTAAATACGAATGGGCTGGGTTTATATCTTAATTAGAATTAGAAAAGCCAGGCAACCTCACTCACCTATTTTGTTCCTCCAGTTTAGCGAGGAGTTCTAAGTCATCTGGACTCAACTGTGATGGGGAAGAGGGTGAAAGGGCTGGTGTTGATAGTGTGGTAGATGAGGATGTGGTATGTAATGAAGCAGATGGACTTGCCACCTGACTGGCCATCTGACTGACTGTATGCGAGACTGTGTTCTTCACCCATGAGAGAGTAGAACTCAGCTTTTCTGCAACCTTGTCTGTCGCCACCTAAGGGTAAAAATAAAAGTTATATATATTTTAGTTTCACTGCATTTATTGCCAAAAACTTGATAATCCTACTAAATTTTACTTAGTAACTATCAGCAGAATATTCTCTGTAAGATGGTAAAGGTAAAACCTGTTTTAGCAACTAGTTATCCTAACATCCATCTGGAAACTATTTTAGCTCTACAGCTGAACAAATCAGATCATTTTCTAAACTACACATCGAAAACTATCAGGAAGTGATAAAAATCATCTTAGTAGGTAACACCGTAATGTTTTATAAGTCAAAAACAGCAGAAAATATCAAAGTAAAGAAAGGCGTTATCTAATGAAATTTTTATTTCAACTGCATAAATATTCAAAATGCATATTACCTGTATGGGTACATATGGGTGTATTAAGTCATTAAGTCAGGATACAAAATGCATTCTTTTTTTTTTTGAGACAGAGCCTCAAGCTGTTGCCCTAGGTAGAGTGCCGTGACATCACTGCTCACAGCAACCTCCAACTCCTGGGCTTAAGCGATTCTCTTGCCTCAGCCTCCCAAGTAGCTGGGGCCATAGGCACCCACCACAATGCCCGGCTATTTTTTGGTTGCAGCCATCATTGCTGTTTGGCAGGCCCGGGCTGGATTCGAACCTGCCAGCTCAGGTGTATGTGGCTGGCGCCTTAGCCGTTTGAGCCACAGGCGCCGAGCCACAAAATGCATTCTTAATTGGGAGTTCTAGTCATTTGAAAGTCAAGGAATTAAAACACATCCATTGGCTAGGCGCCTCTAAGTGTTACTATAGAAGAGGGACTAGATCTAGAGGAATAAAATTGTGATAAATGCTGAGTTAACAAAGTGAGAAAGGTTCAATGTAGAAATTTCTAACAGAGCTATTCAGAAATAGAAAGGGATGCCTACAAAGAGTGGTTCATTCTCATCAATACCTACATTAAAGCAGCAATTAGAAAAGCCAAAAGTCAAGAGTTGGTTAAAGACGAATTTTTGTTTTAGATGGGCAACCAAGACAAGATTCTTCTCTTCTCTAAGATTCAAAGAATTTTACATATGTCCACATATTTCTCAAAACTGTTAACCATTCCAACCTCCTAAACAGATGTACATACAATAATTCAGCTAAAAGAAAATATAGATAATATTCAAATAGGCATCATCACTTCAGTACTATTAAACAATGTGAACAGTAACTGTATTTGAATACCTATGCAAAACTAAACATTCCTAATGAGCCTATAAAATAAGGTATACTGGGGTTTTGTGGGGTTTTAATTTTAGTTATTAAAAATTACCACTAAAACAGCTTTTTAAGTGTAAAGTGCGTAGACATATGAGGGATACAAACTATGAAGTGCTTCTATGTTCTCTGAGATCTTAAATTTTATGCAATAGGTAAATGGCTAAAAACAGTGTATTTTCTGAATCAACAAACTTTCAGTCAACCTTGGTTTACAGAGAAATTCATCCAGACATACAAATAAAAATCCCACCTAGACTTCTGGTAGTAGATACTACTCTCCTCATGGGTTTTGCCCAAGGCTTTCCTCCTCACTTCAACATACTACTTATATAGCTCTTTTTCTGTCTCTATTTCCTCCACCTCAAATTAGCAGAAAAATTCAATTTAAGGAAAGGATAAAAAGGAAAAGAGATTCCAAGGACGTGGTTAAGCCATTCAACATGAGGATGGAGATTCTAAGACAAAGATTCGATTTCAAGTGCTTTATTAACCTGAAGATAACTTCCATTTTCTTTTCATTTTCTATAATTTCCCCATATTAGAACTTACTTCTGTTGGGAATGGTATTATAGAAGGAACCAACAAGCTCTTACTGCTGAGGGAAAAAAGGCCTAAGAAAGACAAATAGGGGCCGGGTGCAGTGGCTCACATCTGTAATCCTAGCACAAGACGAGCCTGAGCAAGAACAAGACCTTGTCTCTACTAAAAATAGAAAAGGCTCTGCGCCTGTGGCTCAACGGACTAAGGCGCCAGACACATACACCTGAGCAGGCGGGTTCGAATCCAGCCCGGCCCGCCAAACAACAATGATAGCTGCGCATTGTGGCAGGTGTCTGTAGTCCCAGCTACTTGGGAGGCAGAGACAGGAGAATCGCTTGAGCCCAGGATTTGGAGGTTGCTATGAGCTGAGATGCTACGGCACCCTATCCAGGGTGACAGCTTGAGGCTGTCTCAAAAAAAAAAAAAAGAAAGAAAAAAAGCAAAACAAGTAGGATTAAGTATGGTACTCAAAAGAAAGAAGCCTGGGACAGACCACTTATGTCTGTTTCTAGGCAAAAGAAGTCCTTTTTGTCAACTCACAGATCAGGAGAGCTCATCAAAGCAAAGGCTGTATAGGAATCAAAGAATAAATTAGGCAAAACTAACATCTTTGGGGACAAGAAATGCTATAGGCCATGGTGGGTGCCAAGATATCCTAGTGATCAGATCAATAAAGATCAATACAACTACAAATTCAATTGTGAGAAAGGCACAAATTTATGGGCGGTACCTGTGGCACAGTGGATAGGGCACCAGCCCCCCCCCCGGGCAAACTGCAACAAAAAAATAGACAGGTGTTGTGGCAAGTGCCTATTGTCCCAGCTACTCGGGAGGCTGAGGCAAGAGTTGGAGGTTGCTGCGAGGTATGACACTATAGCACTCTACTGAGGGCGATAAAGTGAACTCTGTCTCCACAATAAAAAAAAAAAAGAAAAAGACACAAATTTACACCCTAAAAATATACTATCCTATTTAAAAACCAAAAACATAATGCATAAAATTTAAAGAAAAATTTTATTGGCTTGGCACCTGTGGCTCAATGGGCTAAGGCGCCAGCGTACACCTGAGCTGGCAGGTTCGAATCCAGCCTGGGCCCGCCAAACAACAATGACGGCTGCAACCAAAAAATGGTCCAGCGTTATGGCGGGCGCCTGTAGGCCCAGCTACTTGGGAGATGGAGGAAAGAGATTCGCTTGAGTCCAGGAATTGGAGACTGCTGTGAGCTGTGATGTCACGACAATCTATCCCGGGTAATTGCTTGAGGCTCTGACTAAAAAAAAAAAAAAAAAAAAAAAATCGGCTCGGCGCCTGTGGCTCAACAGGCTAAGGTGCCAGCCACATACACCTAAGCTGGCAGGTGCAAATCCAACCCAGGCCCACCAAACAGGAATGAAGGCTGCAACCAAAAAATGGCTGGGCGTTGTGGCAGGCGCCTGTGGTCCCAGCTACTTGGGAGGCGGAGGCAAGAGACTCGCTTGAGCCCAGAAATTGGAGGTTGCTGTGAGCTGTGATGCCACAGCACTCTATCCAGGGTGACAGCTTGAGGCTCTGTCTCAAAAAAAAAAATTTATTAATACTAACCATTAATTTCAAATAATACAACTTTCTAAAAATTAATGCTTTACATTTCCACTATATGAAAGTCTACTAAATGCTGCAAGGGAAAAGAAACCTATCAACTGCTTTAATTTATGAAAACAATTAAATTTATCATACCCCTTCTGCATAGTGTAGCAACAGGCCTCTATTTAATGAGTCTGGAATAATCAAGAGCACAGTTCTGACATCCTTTCAACCTTGCTGACATAGGATTCAGCTGACAACCACTGAAGGCTCAACAACTCATCTTCAAATTTTAATTTCTTAAATATAGCTGAAATGTTTAAGTATAGATGCAATGGGCGGCTCCTGTGGCTCAGTGAGTAGGGCGCTGGCCCCATATACCGAAGGTGGCGGGTTCAAGCCCGGCCTTGGCCAAACTGCAAAAAAAAAAAAAAAAATAGCCGGGCGCTGTGGCGGGCGCCTGTAGTCCCAGCTACTAGGGAGGCTGAGGCAAGAGAATCGCTTAAGCCCAAGAGCTGGAGGTTGCTGTGAGCAGTGTGACTCCACGGCACTCTACCCAGGGCGATAAAGTGAGACTCTGTCTCTACAAAAAAAAGAATGAAAAGACAATCCAGTAACTAGAATGAAACTTGTAATATAAAAGAATTGTATCTAAAATATGTAATTTTCAAAATATATTAACATGAAAACAACTCAACTGAAAAATAGGCAAAAGACTTGAACAGATACTTTGCCAATGAAGATACTTAAGGAAAATAAACATGCAGAGATTTAATTTATTTAAATTAGCCACTGGAGCCACTGGGGAAATGGAAATTTAAGTCACAATCAGATAAGACACTTATTCTAATAACTAAATTTATTTTTACAACTGGATAACACCAAGTGCTGACAGGGATGTAGAACAACTATAAATCTCATATATTTCATTTAGCAATGAAAAACTATATAAGCACTTTGGTAAAAAGTCTGGCAGTGAGTTACAATGTTAAATGCACACTCTCTATATAATCCAGAAAACCCCACATACTACCATTCAGTGAAAGAAAATAAGACATGCATGTTCACACAAAAATGTGTATACAATTATTACCTTATCTGTAATTACTAAAATCTAGAAATAATTCAAATATACTTCAACAGGCAGGAAGATAAACAAATTGTGTTACATCTCTTCCATGGCTCATTACTCAGCAATAAAACAAAATGAAATATTGACCCATACTACAAGATGGATGAATTTTTTAGTGCATTATAACTGAAAGAAGGCTGAGCTTTCACATTAAGATTCCACTTATATGACATTCTCAGAAATAAGATATTTAGAAACAGAAAACATATCATTCCTGGGGGTAGGGGATGGGAGGCAGCATGACTGTTTTATATCATGCTTTTATTGGTGGTTACATGAATTTATGTTTTGGTCAAATTCTTAGCAATGTAGATGAAAAGCAATTAATTTTACTAAGAACCAATTTTTTTAAAAAGAATGAAAAGAAATAGACAACAAAAGTTAAGATGGAGACTGAGAGTTGACATAATCACAGGCACAATGAACATAATTAAAGCTGAAGCATAGCTCAACCTCAAGTCTATGAGAAAGCTGAAAGGTGACCATGTCCCTCATCCTAATAGAAAGTGCTTACACTTTCTGTGCAATTAATAATATGAAATTATGCTTCTATCTCCAACCTAGTTTATACAAAATTAAAGTATTATAAGAGTTATGACAAAGTGGGATACAATGTAATCACTAAAACTAAACCCACTAATGTTCTAGATATTGTAATATAAGATAACTACTTGTAAACAAATATTATCACTATGTTAAGGATTAAAATGGATGTAATGGATGAAGAAATTAGTTACTTCAGGAGGTATGTGGAGATTAAATGAAAACAAATGAAATTGAAAAATGAAAAAATTTAGTATTTAAAATTTAGATACATGGGTCTAATAGAGGACTAGTCACTGTGAAAGCAAGTTTAAACCAGGTTATTACATGTCCAAATTTATACGGAGAGTTATTACTATAGCTATTTCAATGGGTATGAAGTAGTAACCTATTGTGGGTTTTTTTTGTAGAAATAATTGCTATTTTTTAATTCAGAATGTTATGGAGTACACATTTACATAATTTGTATCTGTATAGGCTGAGTCAAAGTTGTGAGTGTGCCCTTCACCCAGATAGTGTGCACCATATTCTATAGGTGTAAATTTACCCACTCTGCCTCTCCCCTGACCCCAACATGATTTTCACTGAGATTTACAATATATGCACTGAAGTATTGATCAATTAGTTCCAAAATGGCATTGAATACAAGTGATTGTTTCTGTATTCTTGTGATGTTTCACTTAGAAAAATAGTTTCTATATCCATGTTATCGCAAAAGATACTAGATTGCCCCTTTTTAAATAGGTGAGTAGTACTCAGTAGTATGCATATCCCACGTTTTATTAATCTACTCATGTATTGGTGGGCACTTGGGTTTTTGCTACATCCTTGAAAATGTGAATTGTGTTGCTATAAACATTTGAGTGCAGATGTCCTTTTTATGAAATGACCTTTTTCCTGTGAGTACACACCTAGCAGTGGGATTGCTGGATCAAATGGTAGGTCTTTAAGTCATTGCATTTTTTGATTTACATTTCTCTGATTTGTAATGTTGAGCATGTTTTCATGAGCTTATTGGCCATTTGTATGTGTTCTTTGAAGAAATGTTTACTCAAGAGATATTTGTACACTATGCTAAAAGAATCTTCACAGTAGTCAAAAGGTGAAAGCAACCCCAGTGCGCACTGAAGGATAAATGGATAAAAAAAATGTGGTAAATATACACAATATTATTCAGCCACAAAAAGAAAATTCTAACACATGCTATAACACTACTAAACCTGAAAACATTTTGCTAAGTGAAATAAACCAGTCACCTGAAGAACAGTATTGAATGATTCCATTTAAATATAATACCCAGGGTAGTCAAAAAGTAGAATAATAGTTACAAGGGTGACGGGGAAGAAGTAATGGGGAGTGATTATTTCATGGGTATAGAGTTTCAGTTTTTCAAGTTAAAAAACATTTTGTGCACAGATGGTGGTGATGGTTGCATAACAACATGAAGGTGCACCTTGGCACTGCACAATATACATATCAAGAAATAGTCAACAAGGTAAATTTTATATTATGGGCATTTCAGCAAAATTTTGAAAAATAAACTATAAACAAAAAATGTTTAAGTATTTATATATTGATTTGCTTAACAACACATTTTAAAAACTATTACATTTATAAAGAGGTATATTCATGAAAAATAAGTATTTTTTAAATTAAATCATAGCTGTGTACATTAATGCATTTATGGGGTACAATGTGCTGGTTTTATATACAATATGAAATACTTACAACAAACTAGTTAACATAGCTTTCACCACACTTTCTTAATTATTGTGTTAAGACATTTTATACTCTACACTTAATAGATTTGACACTTATCCTGGTAAAATGTACCATAGGTGTAGTCCCACAGATTACCCTCCCTTCATTCATCCTCCCCCCTCCACTCCTCCTCCTCTTCCCAATTCATCTTGGGCAGTAGTTGAGTTATAACTTTCATATGGAAGTGTGGGTGATTATATATTGGTTTCATAGCAGAGCAGTGAACACTGGATACCTTTTCTTTCATTCTTGAGCTACTTTACTAAGGAGAATATGTTCCAGCTCCATCCATGTAAACATAAAAGAGGTAAAGTCTCCATCTTTTTAAAGACTGCATAATATTCCATGGTGTACATATACCACAATTTATTAAT